>CAMAPF010000906.1:0-20809 GCA_945859915.1 Cuscuta epithymum
CCTTAAAGAATACCATGACTCAGCAGTTGGAGGACACTCCGGGTATTTTAGAACAATGAAATGGATTTCAAACCTATTTTATTGGTTTGGAATAAGATATGATATTAAGGATTATGTTCAAGGATGTGAAATCTGTCAAAAGAACAAATATCAAGCCTTGAAACCTGCAGGTTTGTTACAACCATTTCCTATTCCTGATAATATCTGGACTGACATTAGTATGGATTTTATTGGGGGACTGTCTAAGTCTATGAGCAAGGATACTATTTTGGTGGTGATTGATAGACTGACAAAATTTGCACACTTCCTGCCTTTAGCTCATTCTTACAATGCTAAAGGAGTTGTTGAGCTATTTATACAAGAAGTAGTGAAGATACATGGATTCCCCAAGTCCATTGTTAGTGACAGGGATAGCCTATTTTTGAGTACTTTTTGGTCTGAATTGTTTAAATCAGCAGGTTCTCTATTGAAATACAGTACTACCTACCATCCCCAGAGTGATGGGCAGACTGAGGTTGTAAATAGGTGTTTAGAGACCTATTTGAGATGTATGACTGGCAAGAAACCCAAACAATGGGTTAGGTGGTTATCCTGGGCAGAGTTTTAGTACAATACCAATTATCATATCTCCGTACAAAATACACCCTATTAAGCCCTATTTGGTCAAAAGCCTCTTACAATAATCAGAGGAGATGTCAGTTTGTCTTCTGTGGCTGAAGTATCAAGGTTGACAGCTGAGAGGAATGAGGTTCTTAAGGAATTAAAAGGGCATTTAGTTAAGGCTCAAAACCACATGAAGCAGCAAGCAGATAAACACAGAAGAGAAGTAAAACTAGAGGTTGGAGACATGGTGTTTTTGCTTACAAAATGAAGAGTTTAGCCAAGAGGATTAATCAGAAATTAAACCCCAGATACTATGGCCCCTATGAGATCATTAAGAAGATAAATCCTGTGGCTTTCAAGCTTAAATTACCTGTGGATAGTCAGATTCATCATGTTTTCCATATATCCCTATCAAAAAGGTGCCGACACCTACAACTACCTACCAAGATCTTCCTAAATGTCTGACCGAGGAATGTGAATTGTTGATAATGCCTGAGGAGGTGAAAGATGTCAGATTCAATCCTAAGGGGAAAAAGAAGTCATGGTGCATTGGAAGGACCTTCCGGATTTTGAAGATTCTTGGGAAAAGGAGCAAGTAATCAAGGAACAGTTCCCAACATTCTAACTTGAGGACAAGTTTGGTTTTCAGAGGGGGAGTATTGATAGAATAAAGAAGATAAATACTTTGGAAGAGTCTATTCTAGAAGGAAGGAGTAAATAGAATAGTTAGTTGTTAGTTAAATTCTGTTATTAGCTAATAACTACCTTCAGTTAAGCTGGGAAACTATAATAATAAATAGAATAAAGCTGGGAAGGGAGGCTGTTAGACTATTGGCTTGGGACTGGGAAAAATAGAGATTAGTTGTCTCGTTTCTTGGAGCTCTTTTGTACACTTTCCACCATTAATGAAAGCTTGAGAGTGTTCCTTAAAATTCTATTTCTTCTCTTCTGTAGATCTTACATACCTGTGAGTACTCTATCACCTCATCACCACTGCACCATTGTGGCAACTGGCAACTGACTAGTTACCGACACTCATCCAATCACCACAATCATTGTCACCACCCTGTCATTGTTGTTGCCACCCCCGACCTATCACACCTTCAGCACCTTTGGTCTCTTACCACTAGCACCACCATCACCACTATCATGGCGATGATACAACTCTAGCTATATGCTGACACCAATGTCAGCCACAGCTATCATCATTGTCACCACCTGTTATTTTTATTTTAGTTGACAATTGAAAAAACCTTATCATTTGTCACCTCCACAGCTGGAGTGATATATATAGTTGGATATACTACATATTGGGATGCTTGCCCTACTCTTATCGGGCCATGTATATCCTTGCTTTGACGGATAAGATTGTGACACATGTAATGGATATCAGGCTGTACAATCAGGATGCGTCTTGCTTGATCTTGTAATCAAGAACAGTGCATTGTTTGTTTTCGTCAATGAGTACATAGTTTGGGTTGTTTGGGCATCGAAGCCCAACATGTAGCTGAGCTTGTCCTGGCACTAGGGCCGTTGGATGGTCCAGATAAATTATTAGCCCAAACGCAAACATAAGGTGCTATTGTTAACTCCTCCTTTAATGGAGTTCCAAAGCCGTGAGCCATACTAGTTTGTGAGAGAGAAATATGGAGAAGCTGCGAACAGAGATTATAAGAAGCTGTTGGATCTCATGGAGGATGAACTCAAAGGTGGATTGGCAGATATGAGTGTGGCTTGTCAGTTCACTCAGTTGGGAAATAGGGAGAGGTGGGATTGGCGTTTTAAGGGTGAAGGGTGGGTAAATTGACATGATAAAATGTATGTTATAATTTAATTAAAATAGAGCTATGAACTTAATTTCTTAAAGCTTGTGTATAAACTTTGATCCACCTTAAAGAGCTGTGTGTCTGTTTCTGTGCATTCAATTTTCTCTTATTTTATACCACATAAGGAATAACTGTAATATATTTCGTTCATTTTTCCAGAAAAAAAGTACCCAATTTTCCCACCAAATATCAAAAGATGAAATTGATTCTCTCAAAGTGAGTCATTATTCAAATATAAGTCTGAGTACTATAGAAAATCCTTGGTGGTCGCGTTATTTTTGTGGTAAAACTGGTATGACCTTTCGAGATATTTGTTTAGCATGTCAGGTTGGGTAACTTGTTTCATTTTGTTTTCAGCTTCTGGGTCGTTTTCGAGGTAGCTCTTCTTGACTGATGACTCTTGATTCTCCTAATAATTTGCTCATCCGCATCTTGCAATCTTTTCTCGTGAATGTGATTGCGCTTAAACCAGAAAGCTCCAGGTTAATTATACTGCATGGTTTGTATATGTTTCATCACCTTGTCAGCCTTGAGCTATACTAGTTTGTGAACTTTTCCTGTGCTGCACGCCTAGTTGATTGATATCTTTTTTGTTTTATTTTATTTTTATTAAAACTCCAACCGTTAAAGCTCTTGTCTATGATTGGAACCTTTCACTCATCATGAGCCGTGTGTTTATACCTTACATTTTTACACATGTAAAAATGGTGTAGTTAAACCCTGAAACAATTATACCGTTAAATCAGGTTTAGCCCTTCTTTCTCAAGAATTGATCTCTCCATGGTTTCGGTATTTGTTAATTGTTATGCCATATTGGATAAGCATACAGCTTCTGCTCACGAATGAACTTAATCGTTTGACTTTCATAATTCCATTTTCATTATAATTTGCGATGATATCATTTTTTTTAAATACTGCTAAAGCTTAAACGTGCTTTTGCCTAAATGTAGTTATGTAGTGTTTTTATGCTTTAGGTCCCTCACTGTTTCATTCTTCAAAGCAAACAAGTGGCAAAACAATGAAAAAATGGTTGGGGAAAATGATAACAATATAGTTACTTGTGAATCTTATATTGGTCACTAAGTTTTATGTAGATAAAATCAGACCATATGGTTATATGTAGGGAGAGGTAAAGGTCAGATTGGTACTCGAAGTTGCATAAAAAGGGTCAAATAAGTCCTTACTGTCCGGCCGTCGCCATTTGAGACGGTTCTCGGTGGAATTTTTTGACGAAATATTTTGAGCATCTTATTCATTAAGTCTAGTTTACTCATACCAAATTTCAACTAAAACTTCAATCGGGAAGACATTCAAATAAATTCTTGAAGATAACTGTGTTTTTAACTGTGCAGTTATCTTCAAGAATTCATTTGAATGCCTTCTCGGTTGAATTTTTTGCTGAAATTTGCTATGAGTAAACTAGACTTAATGAATAAGATGCTCAAAAAAATTCGTCAAAAAATTTCGCCGGGAACCGCCCCAAATGGCGACGGCCAGACAGAACCTCCTATATAAGGACTTATTTGACCCTTTTTATGCAACTTCGAGTACTAATCTGACCCTTACCTCTATGTAGGGAGGTCCTGGTTGCGGACCGAAACTAGGGTTGGCCTGGTTCCGGGCCTAGGACCGGCCCGGGGGTTTAATGGGGCGGTTCCGGGGCTGGGTAAATAGGGACAGTCCCGGCCAATCCAGTTATCCAGGTTCGGTCCTTTTTTTGGTTTTTTTTTGGGGTTGGGCCTATGGTAGGTGGGCTGGGCTGGGTGTTTTGGCGGGGTTTGGGGGTTGGGGGTTGGAATAAAGAAGGATATCTAAAAAAAATTAAAAGAACCGGCCTGGCCCGGTACCGGTAGACTCCCGGGCCGGTCCCGGGCCTTACCCAAAGAATTCCAAGCCTGCCTGGGCCCAACCCGTAACCGGACCGGGCCCGGTCCATCCCTAACCGCATTGGACAAGCTTTATATGTGAGAAATTGATTTGTGGGTCTATTTTCATACGGAGTATAATTTTAAGATACAACATATGAAATTAATAGTTAAAATGAACAAGTAAATATAATTAATGACCAAATTCTGCTAAAAGCCGTAGTAGGTGATGACAATCGTTTATGTTGACTGTTTTGAACTTTTGATTAGCCGATATTATTAGTGATTTGTAAAATGGGGTTTAGTTAAATGGTTGTTTATAATTAATTGAAAACTTGTTAAATGGTATATCTAAAGAGATTACTTTAGTTTTTTGATCACTTACTACATTTACAAACATCATATGAAATTACAATTATTATTACTCTAATCATACGATTACTTACATCATTTATTCTTATTAAAAAATTAAAAATCGAGGTTAGCATCAAAAGCACTTGTTGCAGCCTTCGTTTTTCTATCAATCACATTCAAAAAATCGAGGCTAGCATAGTCCTGGACTTGGACTGGGTCGGGTCCGGGCCGGGCCTAGGCCCGGGCGGGCCACTGGTTCTGAATAGGTGGGCCCAGGACCGGCCCGGGTATCAACTGGGTCCGGGTCTGGGCCAGGCCTCGGGCCTCTTTATATATATATTTTTTTTTTTTGCTTTTTCTAATTAACCCCCAACCCCCCCACCCCCAACCCCCCCCGCCCCCCCCCCCCCCCCCAAAAAAAAAACACCCAGCCCAACCCGTTGGAATAAAAAAAAACAAAAAAAAAAATTGATTTCGGCCCAAACCAGGCCCGGGCCTGGCCGGGTCTCATTTTGAAGGAACCGTGCCCTGAACCGTCCCCCCCTCGGGCTGGGTCAAAGCCCGGTACCCCCGAACGGTGAACCAGGCCGGTTCTGGGCCCGCACAGTAGCGGGCCGGGCCGGTTCACGTGCCGGGTGGCCCGACCCGAGTCCACCACTAGGCTAGCATATAAAGCCCTTCTTGTAGCCTTCACTTTTTTTGCCTCCCTCTATTCAATTCATTTATACGGATTTTAATTTTTAACTATCATGAAAGTCTACAATCAATAATCGATGGCGCTAATTGAGTTATACCAAGCGAATAGAGGCAAAATATACCGTACACCCGGTTGTACGGTCCTCACCGTACAACCGGGTACTTTTGTAATTGTTTTCAACTTCTCCCAAGCCGGTCCACATTTGAGCTGCCCTGATTCCTTCGGCACCATACGAAGAGGAACGTCGGCTGATCACTGGTGTTCGCTGTTGGTTGCTAATTGATTCATGAAGAGGAACGTCGGCTGATTCCTTGCTTTTCCCATTTGTGTTTTGTTTTCTTTTCTCTTTTATGTTTCCTTGCGTTACTGATTTCCTGAATTGCTAATCAATTACGTATTACGTTTTTTCCTTATCTATTCTTTTATTCTTTTACTTCTTTTCTTGCTTTTACTTGTTTCCTTCTTTCTTTCTTTTTTTATTTTTTATTTTAATATTTATTCAACTATAAAATATTTTAGATATTTATTTTTTGTTTTTCTATAGCTCATTTTGTAAGTTACGCATGCTCATTTGATATTGGTTTTATGCTCATTTTAAAATGTCATATTGAGCACATATTGAGTACCATAGAAATGAGTTTTATGTTAAATTCAAATGAGTATAACGTCAAAAAATGAATGAGCACACAAAAATAATAATGTATTATGTATTTATAATTTTATATTAATTAGGTTGTCTAATTATAGTAGGAAATCTCTTGTATCTTGAACTCCTTTATTATAAATATACTTCTGGGGCTACCATTACGGTAGGCTTCCATATTATTCTCACATGGTATCAAGAGCCCTAGACAATTAATTTTTTTTCGATCGCTCAACCATGGCTTCCTCGGCTGCGCCTTCTTCCTCGGCTGCGCCTGTTTCTTCTTCCCCTGCCATGGAGTTTATACCGTCGCAGAGCCAGAACGACCATATTTTTCCCACAACGCTGCCGTTCTTGAGCTCGCCGGATAGTTCGACGCTTCCGCCGCTGACCGTAGGCAGCTGGGTTCCTCCGGTCTTCACGTGGTCACCGACGAACCCCGATGTTTCATTCTCTTTGTCTACATCGGCGACCTTAACCTCGGACGTCGTTCAACACACTGAGCCCGGCTTCTCCAGCGAGAGTCAGTTCGCTGGTTCGACTTTCATCGGCTCTCCAGGAGTGTCTACCATACCACAGGTCAATCCGATTGGAACTCGGCCGCAGGTATTCACGTCTAATTCCTCCTTGGCAGTTCTTGCACAATCCTTGGGAGTATCAGCCATGAATATTACGAATATTGTTACCACCAAATTGAATGCTGTTGAAGATTATTTACCTTGGCGCACACAGTTTGAATCCTTTTTAGTTTCACACACAATGCTTGGTATTTTGGATGGTACACTGTCTGCCCCACCTATGTACATCAATAATACCCAAAATTGTCAAGTTATGAATTCTGACTATTGTCATTGGCTAAAATTGGATCAAACTGTGCGCTCCTGGTTATTTGCTACATTATCTCGTGATATTTTAGTTGAGGTGCATACTTTGAAACATTCCAAACTGATTTGGGACCGACTGGAGTCTCGCTTTATGGCTGCTAGTTTGGCTCGTTCCATGGAGCTTAAGACCATGCTTAGTACATTACGTAAGAAAGAATCTCAATCCATGGATCATTATCTAAGGGACATTCGCAATATTGCTGAAGCATTATCGGCCATTAACTCTCCTGTTCCTATGAAGGAGCTCCTGGAACGTACACTTATTGGTTTAGGTTCTGATTATCAATCAGTGGTTACTCCTCTCATGCTTTTTCCCGAGGGGTTAACTTTTGACAAGTTGTGCACTAAACTGGTTCAACAAGAACAATGGCTACTGTTTCAACGGCGTCAAGAGCAGCAGTTGATTGGCACTCCGGCGTTTGCAGCTCACCAACAGGCTGCACAGCCACCCGCAGCAGCACAACGTGCTCCGCCACCTCAGCAGCAGCAGTACGGACAGCGTGGCCGTGGTGGCCGACGCGGGCAGAGAGGCAGGGGCGGTCGGGGACGTGGCGGCAGAGGTTACGGCCAGCAGCAGGCCTATGGTCCGCACCCTCCCTACGGCCAGCCCTCTAACTACGGCCATCAACCTACTGTTGGTGGTGGTCAATTCGGAGCTTCCTATCCTTATAATCCTTCATCCCAGGCAGCTTATGGACACTATGGAGGCTCACCCACACCACACTTGGGACCATCAGGTACAGTTATAGGTAATACAGTTGCGCCATGGTATTCTACTAGTTATGCTTTATCTGCTTCTGTTACTAACGGTGTATATGCAGGTTCACCATCTTTTGACCATGGTTTTGGTAGTGTCCCTCCTCCTGTAGTCTGTCAAATTTGTCATTCTCCAGGTCACTCTGCTGCTACTTGTTCTTCTCGCTTTGTTCAGTCTTCAACTCCTGCTTTAGCTGTTTCAACCGGAGAATCTTCATCTGCTGTTTGGTTTCCTGACTCCGGTGCATCTGCTCATATGACACCTCATGAAGGTAATTTATTTGATAAATCCTCCTCCTCTGGATCACTATCTGTTACAGTTGCTAATGGTTCTACTTTACCGGTGGCTACTGTTGGTAATGTGTCATTATCTACTTTATCCAGGCCTCTCCATTTAAAATCTGTTTATCATGTTCCCCAAATTAAATACAATTTATTATCCATCCAAAAATTATGTGCCGACAATAACTGTTTTGTCATTTTTGATAAAAATTTTGTTTTTGTAAAGGACATACCCACGGGGAAGGTTCTTCTTCAGGCATCCAATGATGGAGGAGTTTACCCTATTACCTTATCCAGACCTTTAGCTCTCAGCACCCATGTTGCACCTGGTCCGGTCTGGCATCGCCGCTTAGGACACTGTGGGAGTCGTATTTTGGATAGGCTTAAGAAATCTGGCTCTATTTTAAGCACATCAACTTTTTCTCATGATTGTACTTCTTGTCGTTTAGGCAAATCTCAACGCTTACCCTTTCAGGAAGTTCTTCATAAATCTACAGTACCATTATATTTAATTCATTCAGATGTTTGGCAATCCCCTGTTCTATCTGATTCTGGTTTTAAATATTATGTTCTTTTTATTGATGACTACTCTCGCTTTACTTGGTTATACCCCATGCGCCGCAAGGATGAAGTTGTTCGTCATTTTCAGCACTTTAAATTAATGGTGGAAAATTTATTGGATAATAACATCAAAATTTTTCAAAGTGATGGAGGGGGTGAGTTTGATAATAGTGGTATGCGTCATATTTTTTTGCAAAATGGTATATTATTTCGGAAATCATGTCCTGACACCCCCCAACAAAATGGGGTGGCAGAACGTAAACACCGTCATTTGTTAGAATTAGCCCGCACTATGCTTTTTGAAGCAAACTTACCGGCTAAATTCTGGGTTGACGCTGTTTACACCGCTACCTATATTATCAACCGCCTTCCCTCTCCAAATTTAAATGGTTTTTCTCCCTTTGAAAAATTATTTCACCATCCACCAGACTTCTCCTTTATGCGGGTTTTTGGGTGTGCCTGTTTTCCAAATTTTAATGCCACATCCGCCAATAAATTATCTCCGAGGTCGGTACTGTGTGTATTTTTGGGATATGCTCCTGAATATAAAGGGTATCGTTGTTTATATCCTAAAACTGGTTGGATTTACATTAATAGAAATGTGCGTTTTCATGAAAATCACTTTCCATATTCTGAGCTAGTTTCATCTTCCACCTATCCGACGGAACACACTCTCCACGGGTCCGTTGCGTCTTTGTCTACACCGACTCGTGAACCAGCCGCTGAGGTGCAGCCTCTTCTTTTACCCAGCCTACCCACTTTCGCACAGCAGCCACCCACTTCGACAGCTCCACCGCCTCGGCCGACCGAGACCAGTGCCTCACGTATACCCACCCCGTCGATCCCAGACCTCCTGCCCAACGACCTCAGCCTTTCCTACTCCCCAGTTCTGCCTACAGCTCACCACACCGACACACCTAGTACAGCCCCGTCTTCTCCGGTAAGCTCGGCCTCTTCGGCCAGTCAGACCCCTCCATCCGATAGTCCTCCCTTGAATCATCACCCTATGCAAACCCGTTCTAAATCGGGAATTTTTAAGCCTAAACAGATTTTTACTTTAAAAACGGATATTGCGGCATGTGATCCTTCTAGTTTTTCTCAGGCTAATAAAGATTTTAAATGGAGAGCTGCTATGGCCGAAGAATTTAATGCACTTATTAATAATAACACTTGGGAATTAGTTTCTCCTAATAATCGGCAGAATGTGGTTGGGTCGAAGTGGATTTATAAAACCAAATTTAATTCTGATGGTTCTATTGAGCGGTTTAAAGCACGTCTGGTTGCTCAAGGTTTTAATCAACAGGCAGGTGTAGATTTTTCCGAAACTTTTAGTCCGGTGGTGAAACCCACTACCGTTCGCCTTGTCCTCACCCTTGCCGTGTCTTATGGTTGGCCGATTCGTCAACTTGATGTCAAAAATGCATTCCTTCATGGTCACCTTACGGAGGAGGTTTACATGCGTCAGCCACCGGGTTTTGTTCATCCTCAGTTCCCTAATTATGTATGTCGCCTGCGCAAAGCAATTTATGGTCTTAAACAAGCCCCACGTGCCTGGTTTTATAGGTTCAGTAGCTTTCTTCTCATGCATGGTTTTATTTGCAGTCGCTCAGATAATTCCTTATTTATTTATCGTCATGGCACACATACATTATATCTTCTTCTCTATGTTGATGACATTATTATCACAGGTAACTCCCAATCTTTCATTAATTCTTTTATATCGTGTCTTGATCAAACCTTTGCAATGAAAGATTTGGGTGCTTTACACTTTTTCTTGGGAGTTCAAGCTGTCCATACTTCTCGGGGTCTATTCCTTTCTCAGCAAAAATATGTGTCTGATCTCCTTCTTCGCTTTCATCTTCATACTCTTAAACCTGTCCGTACTCCTCTTCCTACTCGTACCAAATTGTCGTTGAATGATGGTGAATTATTAGCAGATGCCACTGAATACAGGAGTATGGTAGGAGCACTACAGTATTTAACTATGACTCGACCTGATATTACTTATGCTGTTCACCTGGTTTCCCAATTTATGCATGCTCCTCGTACTACACATTTTTTGGCTGTTAAGCGTATTTTCAGGTACCTACAGGGATCATTGGATTTTGGATTATTGCTACAGCCGAGTTCGGCAGCACCTAGTATTTTGGCTTACTCGGATGCCGATTGGGGAGGATGCCCGGACAGCAGCAGGTCTACCTCTGGTTTTGCTATATTTTTTGGGCCCAATCTCGTCTCCTGGAAATCTAAGAAACAGCCCACCGTATCCCGATCTTCTACGGAGGCAGAATATCGAGCCATTGCCCACACAGTTCAAGATACTCTTCACATCCGATCCATTCTGTTCGAATTGGGTGTCACCATCGATAAACCTGTTCAGCTACTCTGTGATAATGTGTCTGCTTCTTACTTATCTGCTAATCCTATTCAGCATGCCCGCAGCAAACACATTAATATTGATTATCATTTTGTTCGCGAACGGGTGGCTCATGGTGACTTACAGGTCAAGTTTGTTCCTACTCAGCTTCAGTTGGCAGATATCTTCACAAAGTGTTTATCTCCACAACGATTTACGTTCTTGAGAGACAATCTGCGCATTGTATCCCCTGCACAGCTTGAGGGGGTGTAATAATGTATTATGTATTTATAATTTTATATTAATTAGGTTGTCTAATTATAGTAGGAAATCTCTTGTATCTTGAACTCCTTTATTATAAATATACTTCTGGGGCTACCATTACGGTAGGCTTCCATATTATTCTCACAAAAAATCCGTTTTTAAATTTTTTATACTCATTTTGTAAGTTACGTTTGCTCATTTAGTACTATTTTATACTCACTTTAAAAGGTTGCACACTTCAGACATATCATACCACATTAGAAATGAGTTTTCTTTTCATTTAACAGAAACCATTATTTCCATCTCAATAGAGGAGGTTTGATGCTCAATGAAAATATCGTGATTTTCAACTAACAAACCAACTAAGAAATTCATTAGTGCTCATTTTGTTAGTTACGTATGTTCATCTGATACCGATCTTATGCTCATATATTAGACTCCTAATACTCTACGTAATAGACCGGGTGATCATTAAAAGTTCATTAATGCTCATTCACAAGAAACTGTGGTTTTCATCTCAATAGCGGATGTTTGATGCTCAATTAAAATGACGTGATGTTCAACTAACAAAACCTTACGATTTTCGTATCAATGTACACTTTGTAGTTATGTATGCTCATTTGGTACTGATGTAAAGCTCATTTTTACAATGTCATATCAATGCATATTTCAAAAGTATCATATTATATTAGACTCGCATATTGAAATTAATAATAGTGAATTATAGATATAATTTAATAAGTTTTTATAAAAGAAAAAATAAGGAAAGGAAAGAGAATTAGAATATATGAAGAAAATATCGTGAAACTCATTGTTAGTCTCCTAATACTCAATAAAATAGACCAGATGCTCATTAAAATTACACAATTACTCATTTAGCAGGAGCCACAATTTTTGCCTAAATTACAAAATTGCCACCGAAAAAAAATTGGTCAGTATTGATTGTTGGATTGACTTTCTTAGTTGGACCGGGTGTACGTACACTCGGTTGTATGATATAGGCTCTCGCGAATAGAGGCGTGTGCAAATTAGGAAATTCCGGATATACGAAACAATATAGCACATACCTAAAAGCAACTGTTATTAATATTTTTGGCTTTGACCGTTCATAACAAAAAATTTTTATATATATAAAAACAGAATCGTGAGAACAGAATGTCCAATCTGACCATTAAAAATTACACGTGTCAAATGATTGTTAGATAGACATACAACTGCGTTCTATTACAACATACACGTTCCACTAATCCTGACTATTCTCAGATACAACCACGTGGTAACTCGGTTTACATGGAAGTCTAATAGTGGACGGTTACATCTCAATTGCACGTCTTGCACAAGACGTTCCACAATGCAGTTTAAATCCACTTCAAACATTACTTTGCAGTTGAAATGAATTCAAGCGATGAGATCTGTACACATGGCACTTTCAATCAACCGGTTTATATTTAACAGTTTCCAGAGCATCATTTTGCACACATCAGAGATTTTATCATCCCATTTTCACGAACTCTCTAAAAAAACATACTGTATAAGTAAACAAGCATTGAAAGAGGGTAAAATCAGAGGAACTATCATGAAAAAGCAAGTCCTAATTGAAAACAAACACTCGAGAGCACCACAGGTACTTTTTTGATCCGTTCTTAATTTCTAACTAATTTTTTATTATTATATGAATATATTTAATATCTTACTTTTTTACACATCAAATAAGATATTGCACGTATTTGCATTCCGCACACCGGTGTAATGTTCTAAAGAGATACTACATATTAACAATGAGTCTAGAATGTAGTAAGAATACTTTAAGAATAAATCGCATGTATGTTCAAATAATTAAGTTCACATATAAAATCTTTATCTTTTAAACTAGAACATATTGCTTCAAATTATTGCAACAAAATTCTAATTCTGAACAATACTTTATAATACAAACAGAATATGTATGTCTTGGCAAGGAAAGTTGGATATAATTATAAAATTATACCTCACACAATATTATGTAGTGATTACAATAACTAAGGCAACAATTTAATGATTTCAACTAAAGTGGATTCCTCTATTTATTTTCAATACACATGTATAGTAGTATCATACAAAGGTACCACAATACTTGCTTAACCAAAATAATGTTTAAGGTGAGTTTTAGCATGGGATTGAAGAGAGGGAAGAATACTTGCATCTTTATCTCTTCAAAGAGAACATTTTGCTTAAAAAATACTGTTTTGAGGAATCCAATTCTAAACAATGTTTTAAGAGAATAAGTGAATATGTATGATTTGATAAGGAAAATTATCATAGAATTACAAGATTATAATGCTTCAAAGTTACTAATAGGCATGAAGATTAAATGTATAATCAGAGTTTAGAAGCAATACTTAAACTTAGAAAAAATATTGGTTCGCAAAATGTATGCCAAATCATATTGAAATGAACTAATTATTTTATTATTTTATTATTTTTATAGAGGCAAAGGAGATTCTGATACATTAACTTACATAAATATTTCCATATTTTTCCCCTTTTACTTACACTTCCTCCTTTCAACCCACCTTCAAGCACTTCGTTACACCCGAAATGAAACATAAAATAGATCAACTAAAATAATTTAGATGCCATATTAGGCATATGGTCTATAATTTATTGTAATGATTAGAGATGTTCATATATAATAAGTAACCATCAAGGTATCTACATTAATACATATACAACTGAAGTCAAACATAAAACATTTACATCGAGTGTTTATAGAAACACATAAATTTATATAAAATTAGGAAGTTTATTACATAAACTTGATTCAACTACAGAAAAACTGAAACACCAATATAAGATTTGAAAAGAAAAATGAAAACCATACAAGCCACAAGGGCAGTACTTATATACAATTACACTATTATGTAGTGATTAAAATTAGCACCAATGCAATAATCCCAACTACAATGGAGTCCTCTACTTATTTTCTATGCTTATATATAATACTACGTAGTATCATACAAGGTACCACAAAACTGGCTTAAATGTAAACCTTAGGTTGAACATTAACAAGAGAGATTGACTAATAACTCCTATGGGCACAGATGCACATATTTGCCATAAGTTTTTGGCATAGTTGACAAAAATGCATTTTAACACACTAGGCATCATCCAGGCTTGAGAAGGAGCGTGCGTGTGAGAAAGCCGGACTGATCTAGAAGAATTCAAACGGTGAGAGTGAGCTACAGTGTGCGTGTATATATTTATATACGGAGTAGTTAGAGACCTAGGTTTGGGCTCAATCGAGCCAGGGCGGTAAATGGGCCGAAGAATATTATGTTCCGGATCACAAGTGCGGAGGAGTATATTGAGACTACATAAAAATTAATATTCATATACTCTTTTTTTAACGGTATTCATATACTCTTCTAAAAAATAAAACAAGATAAAAATAATATTAATGAATTGAGTGAAAATATTAATATTATAAAAAGACGGAGTTATAGTCATTTGATTAGGATTAATTATAACTAGTTTTTCTTACCCGTGCCGTGCACGGGATAAAATACATTTTTATATATATCTAAAGAGAGTGGATGACTGAATAAAGATGTAGACATTGTAGCTCAATTTATATTTGATAGTTCGTCATCTGATCAAAGGATTGAACAATGACATCATCTTTTCAATCCTTACTAAACTTTCGTCATTATAAAAGGCTTAATAGACTTAATGAGAATATTTTGTACGTCTTTATTTACTGTTTTCATTTTTGCATTTTACCATCTCAAATTGTACGCTTTCATTTTTATCCCCATGTAAATATCTTCTTGTTACTTATAATACTTAATAAATGACGATCACGAGTCTGCACTTGCCGCATTTATTTTGATGATTTACCTTTTGGATTTATAAAAAGTTTTGTGGTCCTTAGATTTCAATAGTGGTGACGCGACGATAATAGATTGCATGGAAACAACGGTGAGTCTTCGGGCAACAATAATGATGTTTAGTTTATCTTTATTAGATATATATAGTGGGCATTATGATCTTATTAGATACTCTCCCTTTTCTAAAAAGGTTTGTCAAATTGACATTTTTTCAAAGTTTATCAATTTTGATCAATGACTATTCTAATATGAAATTATTTTGAATGAAAATTATAGTAATGTTTTTGTTTTATTTTTTGTTTTGATAATGTTAAAAATGTTTATCTATTTTTACACTTATATTGATTTTATATTATTATTATTATTACAATATTTTTCAAATTTATAAGATTTTTTATAAGATTAAGCAATCGTTTGATTTACTTTTTTTTAAAATAACCTTACATATAACAATTATAATCACTTGATTGACGCTATTTTTAAAGTAAACATATTTATATGATACTTTTCTAATTTACATATAACAATTATAATAACTTGATTTGAAATCTTTGTATTTTTGCTTTGATTATCGCGAGGGATGTTTAAGGCATAGTTTTTTTTGAATAATTACTTAATAATATTCATATTGTATTTCAAGTTATTCAAAACATGCATACATTGAGAGTTTTTCATAATTGAAAAAAAATGCTAAAGACAATATGTCAAGTGAAAACTTTCAGAAGATTTTACTTTTTTTTTATCAGTCAACTTTTTAATAAACACGTAACTTTTGATTCTTCTCATTAAATTATGTAATAATTGGAACTATTTTTCAAAATTGATTTTACAAATAGATGAAAGATAAATTATATAAAATAGGTAAAGTGATCTTCTATAATAACTTCAGTCAATTCGGTAGAAAAAGTAAATCGAACCTTACATATGTATTTTAATTATTACACAATTAAGCGTGAAAAAACAAAAGTTTTGTGTTTACAAAAATTTAAGAGCCCATTTGATAACCAATATTTTCAGCTTATCAAATCTTATTAGACAACCTTTTCATAAACATGTAACTTTTGAATTTTCATGCTAGATTGGTTGCTTTCACAATTAAATATACTTAATGTCATTTAGATTGTGCTTAATATTTTTATTTGCGTTTTTCTTTATGTTACACTTGAAAGACTCTTATATGCACAAATTCATTTTTTACTTCATCATTTATTTGGTTGGAGCAGCAAATATGGCATCAATAAAGTTAATTGAATCACATCATTGCTAATGTCCAAAAATGTTACGCAGTATTTTTACATGAATGCCAGGTGCTATGACTATTGAATTAGATATCAACATCTTTTTCGGTAACTCACACTCTTTAGATGTCATAATAAAATACTATTCTTACATTCTACGTAGTATAATAAAAATAAAAAAATAAAAATATCTTTTACCTGGGTAAAAAATAAGACTGTGTGTGCTAACATTTGCTAAATACACATTTGTCTGATCTACGAAAGTAAAAGTTATATTTACTTTAGTGTATATGTTAAATATCAACATAAATCTTGATATATTTTGTCGTGAGTTTCAGATCCGTAAAAGCTTTATTAATTACATATATAGGAATCATATCGTAATTCTGAAAGTGGCGTTTAAGAGCTAGATAAATAAGCTAGACTGTGTATAAAGAGTAATTATTTTACCCATGGATGTAACATTAATATAGTATTATTCGGTCATAAAATTTAAATCATTTTTCTTTTCTAAATATGGGACATAGTTTGATATGCTTATGTTTCAATTATTATTTGCCACTTGATGTGAGGATCTTTTTATAGATTAAATTCAACTAATCTTCTTCGTTCAATAACACTTATTTTAAATCAATCTAACGGAAACTAAATCCACCATCACCATTCGCGTTTTGCAACCGGCCTGTTGTGACCGCCATGACCTTCATTGAAATAAGAATGTCACAAAATTATATATTCCGAGCTTGTTTCTTAAAGATTGAGTTAGGACTAATTTGCTCAATTCTAAATCTTAGAAGAGCTAATATCTTCAAACAAACGACCACATCCATTATTAAATAAATAAATTACAACAATGTGTGGTTATTAGTTTAAAAAAACAATAAGCTACAAATGAATAGCCCGTTAGGTGACCCTATTTTTCGGCTTATCAGGATTATGAGTTAATATAACTTTTTTCACTAAACACGTAACTTTTGATTACGCACGCTGAATTGTGTAAGAATAAGAAAAGGTAAAGTTGATGAAATTATTTTTTGGATGTATTGGCTGAAGTTACTGTAGATGATCATTTTAGCGGGTTTTTCATATAATTTTTTCTTTATTTTATTAATAAAATATATTTTAAATATTATTTTTTTCATAAATTAGCAGAATCAGCCAATCCATACTTAACAAATAAGACATACTTAACAAATAAAAATATGCATTATCATCCAACGTTATAATCGACTAAATAGGTGATTTTCTGTTGGTTATAATAACTCATACATATGTCGCTGCGCGTGCACAAATATATAGTATAACTAAAACTAAATCATTTTATTAGTCAGTTGTATTAACTTGCACATAGGGCAATCCTAGAAAAAAGTTAAGTGCACATGTGATAATTTCTCTTTTTAGCTTATTTGTTTAACTGTCAATTTTTTAATAAACTCGTAATTTTTAATTCTTCTCACTGAATTATGGAATAATAGATGTACTAAAAACTATATAGATGAGAAAAATTATACATAGTATAAAATAGATAATATGATATTCTACAATAACTTTAGTCAATTAAGTAAAAAAAAGTAAATCTAACCTTTTATATATATTTTGATTATTACACAATTAAGCTTGAAGAATCAAAAGTAACGTGTTTATACAAATTTAAAAGCCTCTTTGACAACCTCTCTTTTCAGCTTATCTATCTTATCAAACAACTTTTTTACAAACATGTAACTTTCCATCCTCCATGTTGATTTGGATAACAATCAAAATATATAAAATTAGATTTATCTTTTTGACTGAATTGACTGAAGTTATTGTAGAAGATTATTTTAATTTTTTTATATAATTTTTCTTTAATCTATTAGTATAATTTTTCTCTAATCTATTAGCAATTACATATTGGAGGATATGTGTTTGATTGTAATTGCATTTGAGTGCCATTATTTTTGCATCCATAAAATCCAAGTAAAATTTTATAGAAAAGGGTTGCAATAGCAATCTTATATATCGGAGTATTTATTTATGAAATTGTTATGGGACCAATTGATTTTACTCTAGGAGTCTAGGCAATTTAAAAATCTATGTTTGATGAGGAGAATGACCGTGAGAAAATATGGCTTTTGAGTAAATTGCTCTAAATTTGACACATGACAAAATTTTCCGTAATTGTATCTCTCAAATGTATTAATGTATTATGTATAGATAGATAAATTTTTATATACTCAATATTGGTGTCATATGAAAGTGTTGAGTTTAATCCAACACGATATAGTAAATATATGTATAAATGTGTATGAACAACTCAGTTTTTACGTGGAAACCCGAAAGGGAGAAAACCACGGGACTTTTTCGGCTAATGTCCAAGCCCTCTCTTTCTCATTAGGACTCTCCTCACAATTACATTGTACAAGCTCCCATTAATGGAGTATTGAGCTAAGTCTAAAAGAAGGAGGAAGATGAAGCTAAAAGAGGATCCCCAAAACATGGAGGGAAGCCTCCTATTTATAGGGGAAAGGGGAAGGGTGCTCTCCACCCTAATGGGCCAAACGGGCCGATGCCGGGCCTAATGGCCAAAGTGGGCCAGAATGGGCCGAAATGGACCTAGCTGCTCGGGCTCCTGAACAGTAATAGGCCGGGGTAATATATCCCAACACAAGTCCCCTAGTTTCTTGAGTAGTGAGCGTGCGAATCTGCTCGAGAAAGTATACTCTTGCCTGCGCTCCTCCTCTGTCTTGCTGGAAACTGTGTCTTCGAATAATCATAATATACGAGTGAGTGTCTGCACTCCTGAACGTAATCTGCCGGTGAGGCACCCCCCTTCCCGACGGGGTTGGGCGAAGGGTGCTCCTCTACGGGCACGCTCCCCCTGAATGCATCAGGCGAGAGTAGAGGACCCTGACTCGAGCTTTCCAATCGGAGGAGCTTAGAGGTCCATGCATCTACAAACCGACGTCGCGGTACTGTCAAAACATGGTGCACGTGTGTATGTATGAATGTATGAGGTATGATGCATGAATGCATGAATGCATGTAATGTATGAGTGCAATGTATGAGAGAAGGAATGTGAGATGTGATAGAAAGCGGTGGCTCTCATCGATAAACCGGGCATGTCAGCGCCGAGGGGCAGACGTGCTGCATAAGAGACGTTCGTCGCCATCCTGAAAGGGATGGGCGACCCTAACGTGAGCCAGATACGATGGCGCTGGGGCGCTGATCGTGCTGCATAAGAGACGTTCGTCGCCATCCTGGAAGGGATGGGCGACCCTAACGTGAACCAGACACGATGGCGCTGGGGCGCTGATCGTGCTGTATAAGAGACGCTCGTCGCCATCCTGAAAGGGGTGGACGACCCTAACGTGAGCCAGACACGATGGCGCAGGGACGCTGATCGTGCTGCATAAAGACGTTCGTCGCCATCCTGAAAGGGATGGGCGACCCTAACGTGAGCCAGACACGATGGCGCTGGGACGCTGATCGTGCTGCATATGAGACGTTCGTCGCCATCCTGAAAGGGATGGGCGACCCTAACGTGAGCCAGACACGATGGCGCTGGGGCGCTGATCGTGCTGCATAAAGACGTTCGTCGCCATCCTGAAAGGGGTGGGCGACCCTAACGTGAGCCAGACACGATGGCGCTGGGATGCTGATCGTGCTGCATAAAGACGTTCGTCGCCATCCTGGAGGGAATGGGCGAGCCGAACCGTGAAGCCAGGTACGATGGCGCTGAGGGGCCGATCGTACGGCATAAGACGTTCGTCGCCATCCTGGAGGGAATGGGGCGATCCGAACGTGAAAGAGACACGATGGCGCTGAGAAGCCGATCGTGATGCATAAGACGGTCGTCGCCATCCTGGAGGGAATGGGCGAGCCGAACCGTGAATCCAGGTACGATGGCGCTGAGGGGCCGATCGTACGGCATAAGACGTTCGTCGCCATCCTGGAGGGAATGGGGCGATCCGAACGTGAAAGAGACACGATGGCGCTGAGAGGCCGATCGTGATGCATAAGACGGTCGTCGCCATCCTGGAGGGAATGGGCGAGCCGAACCGTGAAGCCAGGTACGATGGCGCTGAGGGGCCGATCGTACGGCATAAGACGTTCGTCGCCATCCTGGAGGGAATGGGGCGATCCGAACGTGAAAGAGACACGATGGCGCTGGTACGCTGATCGTGATGCATAAGACGGTCGTCGCCATCCTGGAGGGAATGGGCAAGCCGAACCGTGAAGCCAGGTACGATGGCGCTGAGGGGCCGATCGTACGGCATAAGACGTTCGTCGCCATCGTGGAGGGAATGGGGCGATCCGAACGTGAAAGAGACACGATGGCGCTGAGAGGCCGATCGTGATGCATAAGACGGTCGTCGCCATCCTGGAGGGAATGGGCGAGCCGAACCGTGAAGCCAGGTACGATGGCGCTGAGGGGCCGATCGTACGGCATAAGACGTTCGTCGCCATCCTGGAGGGAATGGGGCGATCCGAACGTGAAAGAGACACGATGGCGCTGAGAGGCCGATCGTGATGCATAAGACGGTCGTCGCCATCCTGGAGGGAATGGGCGAGCCGAACCGTGAAGCCAGGTACGATGGCGCTGAGGGGCCGATCGTACGGCATAAGACGTTCGTC
>CAMAPF010000907.1:0-27627 GCA_945859915.1 Cuscuta epithymum
CACAATCTAGGCCAATCTCCGTGACTCGGTTAATTTAGTAAACGCGAAAACACTGAATACACGTATCTTTTTTTCTATACATAATTTGGACTAAAGTCCTGAAGGAGAAATGTGTATTTATGATATAGGAACCCAATGCAACTCGAAAATCCAAATTTCGTTGTCGTATGCACAATCTAGGCCAATCTCCGTGACTCGGTTGATTTAGTAAACGCGAAAACACTGAATACACGTATCTTTTTTTCTATACATAATTTGGACTTGAGTCCTGAAGGAGAAATGTGTATTTATGATATAGGAACCCAATGCAACTCGAAAATCCAAATTTCGTTGTTGTATGCACAATCTAGGCCAATCTCCGTGACTCGGTTGATTTAGTAAACGCGAAAACACTGAATACACGTATCTTTTTTTCTATACATAATTTGGACTTGAGTCCTGAAGGAGAAATGTGTATTTATGATATAGGAACCCAATGCAACTCGAAAATCCAAATTTCGATGTCGTATGCACAATCTAGGCCAATCTCCGTGACTCGGTTGATTTAGTAAACGCGAAAACACTGAATACACGTATCTTTTTTTCTATACATAATTTGGACTTGAGTCCTGAAGGAGAAATGTGTATTTATGATATAGGAACCCAATTCAACTCGAAAATCCAAATTTCGTTGTCGTATGCACAATCTAGGCCAATCTCCGTGACTCGGTTAATTTAGTAAACGCGAAAACACTGAATACACGTATCTTTTTTTTCTATACATAATTTGGACTTGAGTCCTGAAGGAGAAATGTGTATTTAACATATAGGAACCCAATGCAACTCGAAAATCCAAATTTCGTTGTCGTATGCACAATCTAGGCCAATCTCCGTGACTCGGTTGATTTAGTAAACGCGAAAACACTGAATACACGTATCTTTTTTTCTATACATAATTTGGACTTGAGTCCTGAAGGAGAAATGTGTATTTATGATATAGGAACCCAATGCAACTCGAAAATCCAAATTTCGTTGTCGTATGCACAATCTAGGCCAATCTCCGTGACTCGGTTGATTTAGTAAACGCGAAAACACTGAATACACGTATCTTTTTTTCTATACATAATTTGGACTTGAGTCCTGAAGGAGAAATGTGTATTTATGATATAGGAACCCAATGCAACTCGAAAATCCAAATTTCGTTGTCGTATGCACAATCTAGGCCAATCTCCGTGACTCGGTTGATTTAGTAAACGCGAAAACACTGAATACACGTATCTTTTTTTCTATACATAATTTGGACTTGAGTCCTGAAGGAGAAATGTGTATTTATGATATAGGAACCCAATGCAACTCGAAAATCCAAATTTCGTTGTCGTATGCACAATCTAGGCCAATCTCCGTGACTCGGTTAATTTAGTAAACGCGAAAACACTGAATACACGTATCTTTTTTTCTATACATAATTTGGACTAAAGTCCTGAAGGAGAAATGTATATTTATGATATAGGAACCCAATGCAACTCGAAAATCCAAATTTCGTTGTCGTATGCACAATCTAGGCCAATCTCCGTGACTCGGTTGATTTAGTAAACGCGAAAACACTGAATACACGTATCTTTTTTTCTATACATAATTTGGACTTGAGTCCTGAAGGAGAAATGTGTATTTATGATATAGGAACCCAATGCAACTCGAAAATCCAAATTTCGTTGTCGTATGCACAATCTAGGCCAATCTCCGTGACTCGGTTGATTTAGTAAACGCGAAAACACTGAATACACGTATCTTTTTTTCTATACATAATTTGGACTTGAGTCCTGAAGGAGAAATGTGTATTTATGATATAGGAACCCAATGCAACTCGAAAATCCAAATTTCGTTGTCGTATGCACAATCTAGGCCAATCTCCGTGACTCGGTTGATTTAGTAAACGCGAAAACACTGAATACACGTATCTTTTTTTCTATACATAATTTGGACTTGAGTCCTGAAGGAGAAATGTGTATTTATGATATAGGAACCCAATGCAACTCGAAAATCCAAATTTCGTTGTCGTATGCACAATCTAGGCCAATCTCCGTGACTCGGTTAATTTAGTAAACGCGAAAACACTGAATACACGTATCTTTTTTTCTATACATAATTTGGACTTGAGTCCTGAAGGAGAAATGTGTATTTATGATATAGGAACCCAATGCAACTCGAAAATCCAAATTTCGTTGTCGTATGCACAATCTAGGCCAATCTCCGTGACTCGGTTGATTTAGTAAACGCGAAAACACTGAATACACGTATCTTTTTTTCTATACATAATTTGGACTTGAGTCCTGAAGGAGAAATGTGTATTTATGATATAGGAACCCAATGCAACTCGAAAATCCAAATTTCGTTGTCGTATGCACAATCTAGGCCAATCTCCGTGACTCGGTTAATTTAGTAAACGCGAAAACACTGAATACACGTATCTTTTTTTCTATACATAATTTGGACTAAAGTCCTGAAGGAGAAATGTGTATTTATGATATAGGAACCCAATGCAACTCGAAAATCCAAATTTCGTTGTCGTATGCACAATCTAGGCCAATCTCCGTGACTCGGTTGATTTAGTAAACGCGAAAACACTGAATACACGTATCTTTTTTTCTATACATAATTTGGACTTGAGTCCTGAAGGAGAAATGTGTATTTATGATATAGGAACCCAATTCAACTCGAAAATCCAAATTTCGTTGTCGTATGCACAATCTAGGCCAATCTCCGTGACTCGGTTAATTTAGTAAACGCGAAAACACTGAATACACGTATCTTTTTTTTCTATACATAATTTGGACTTGAGTCCTGAAGGAGAAATGTGTATTTAACATATAGGAACCCAATGCAACTCGAAAATCCAAATTTCGTTGTCGTATGCACAATCTAGGCCAATCTCCGTGACTCGGTTGATTTAGTAAACGCGAAAACACTGAATACACGTATCTTTTTTTCTATACATAATTTGGACTTGAGTCCTGAAGGAGAAATGTGTATTTATGATATAGGAACCCAATGCAACTCGAAAATCCAAATTTCGTTGTCGTATGCACAATCTAGGCTAATCTCCGTGACTCGGTTGATTTAGTAAACGCGAAAACACTGAATACACGTATCTTTTTTTCTATACATAATTTGGACTTGAGTCCTGAAGGAGAAATGTGTATTTATGATATAGGAACCCAATGCAACTCGAAAATCCAAATTTCGTTGTCGTATGCACAATCTAGGCCAATCTCCGTGACTCGGTTGATTTAGTAAACGCGAAAACACTGAATACACGTATCTTTTTTTCTATACATAATTTGGACTTGAGTCCTGAAGGAGAAATGTGTATTTATGATATAGGAACCCAATGCAACTCGAAAATCCAAATTTCGTTGTCGTATGCACAATCTAGGCCAATCTCCGTGACTCGGTTAATTTAGTAAACGCGAAAACACTGAATACACGTATCTTTTTTTCTATACATAATTTGGACTAAAGTCCTGAAGGAGAAATGTGTATTTATGATATAGGAACCCAATGCAACTCGAAAATCCAAATTTCGTTGTCGTATGCACAATCTAGGCCAATCTCCGTGACTCGGTTGATTTAGTAAACGCGAAAACACTGAATACACGTATCTTTTTTTCTATACATAATTTGGACTTGAGTCCTGAAGGAGAAATGTGTATTTATGATATAGGAACCCAATGCAACTCGAAAATCCAAATTTCGTTGTTGTATGCACAATCTAGGCCAATCTCCGTGACTCGGTTGATTTAGTAAACGCGAAAACACTGAATACACGTATCTTTTTTTCTATACATAATTTGGACTTGAGTCCTGAAGGAGAAATGTGTATTTATGATATAGGAACCCAATGCAACTCGAAAATCCAAATTTCGATGTCGTATGCACAATCTAGGCCAATCTCCGTGACTCGGTTGATTTAGTAAACGCGAAAACACTGAATACACGTATCTTTTTTTCTATACATAATTTGGACTTGAGTCCTGAAGGAGAAATGTGTATTTATGATATAGGAACCCAATTCAACTCGAAAATCCAAATTTCGTTGTCGTATGCACAATCTAGGCCAATCTCCGTGACTCGGTTAATTTAGTAAACGCGAAAACACTGAATACACGTATCTTTTTTTTCTATACATAATTTGGACTTGAGTCCTGAAGGAGAAATGTGTATTTAACATATAGGAACCCAATGCAACTCGAAAATCCAAATTTCGTTGTCGTATGCACAATCTAGGCCAATCTCCGTGACTCGGTTGATTTAGTAAACGCGAAAACACTGAATACACGTATCTTTTTTTCTATACATAATTTGGACTTGAGTCCTGAAGGAGAAATGTGTATTTATGATATAGGAACCCAATGCAACTCGAAAATCCAAATTTCGTTGTCGTATGCACAATCTAGGCCAATCTCCGTGACTCGGTTGATTTAGTAAACGCGAAAACACTGAATACACGTATCTTTTTTTCTATACATAATTTGGACTTGAGTCCTGAAGGAGAAATGTGTATTTATGATATAGGAACCCAATGCAACTCGAAAATCCAAATTTCGTTGTCGTATGCACAATCTAGGCCAATCTCCGTGACTCGGTTGATTTAGTAAACGCGAAAACACTGAATACACGTATCTTTTTTTCTATACATAATTTGGACTTGAGTCCTGAAGGAGAAATGTGTATTTATGATATAGGAACCCAATGCAACTCGAAAATCCAAATTTCGTTGTCGTATGCACAATCTAGGCCAATCTCCGTGACTCGGTTAATTTAGTAAACGCGAAAACACTGAATACACGTATCTTTTTTTCTATACATAATTTGGACTAAAGTCCTGAAGGAGAAATGTATATTTATGATATAGGAACCCAATGCAACTCGAAAATCCAAATTTCGTTGTCGTATGCACAATCTAGGCCAATCTCCGTGACTCGGTTGATTTAGTAAACGCGAAAACACTGAATACACGTATCTTTTTTTCTATACATAATTTGGACTTGAGTCCTGAAGGAGAAATGTGTATTTATGATATAGGAACCCAATGCAACTCGAAAATCCAAATTTCGTTGTCGTATGCACAATCTAGGCCAATCTCCGTGACTCGGTTGATTTAGTAAACGCGAAAACACTGAATACACGTATCTTTTTTTCTATACATAATTTGGACTTGAGTCCTGAAGGAGAAATGTGTATTTATGATATAGGAACCCAATGCAACTCGAAAATCCAAATTTCGTTGTCGTATGCACAATCTAGGCCAATCTCCGTGACTCGGTTGATTTAGTAAACGCGAAAACACTGAATACACGTATCTTTTTTTCTATACATAATTTGGACTTGAGTCCTGAAGGAGAAATGTGTATTTATGATATAGGAACCCAATGCAACTCGAAAATCCAAATTTCGTTGTCGTATGCACAATCTAGGCCAATCTCCGTGACTCGGTTAATTTAGTAAACGCGAAAACACTGAATACACGTATCTTTTTTTCTATACATAATTTGGACTTGAGTCCTGAAGGAGAAATGTGTATTTATGATATAGGAACCCAATGCAACTCGAAAATCCAAATTTCGTTGTCGTATGCACAATCTAGGCCAATCTCCGTGACTCGGTTGATTTAGTAAACGCGAAAACACTGAATACACGTATCTTTTTTTCTATACATAATTTGGACTTGAGTCCTGAAGGAGAAATGTGTATTTATGATATAGGAACCCAATGCAACTCGAAAATCCAAATTTCGTTGTCGTATGCACAATCTAGGCCAATCTCCGTGACTCGGTTAATTTAGTAAACGCGAAAACACTGAATACACGTATCTTTTTTTCTATACATAATTTGGACTAAAGTCCTGAAGGAGAAATGTGTATTTATGATATAGGAACCCAATGCAACTCGAAAATCCAAATTTCGTTGTCGTATGCACAATCTAGGCCAATCTCCGTGACTCGGTTGATTTAGTAAACGCGAAAACACTGAATACACGTATCTTTTTTTCTATACATAATTTGGACTTGAGTCCTGAAGGAGAAATGTGTATTTATGATATAGGAACCCAATGCAACTCGACGATAACATGTAAGTATATTAGAAAAACCATCAATAGTTCGTCTGTACAGAGAGAATATATGAGCAAAAATGTAGGCTAACCAAAGATTGGGTAACCCATCACCTGCCAAAATAAGGGTGCCATGACAGCCCCCTCCTATACTACCTCACGGCCTATCACAATCACAAATAGGTGATTGGCAAAAAGTTATCAAAGTACTACCAAATCATAAGGATAGATGCAATACAGGATTTTATAGACAACATATTGTATCCTGGCAAAAACTTGCTCCTCCTTTGGCAAAAAATCATCGAACCGAGCTGCATTCCTGACTCTCCAAAGCGAGTATATGGTGCACGAGAAAGCAATCCTGGCAGCCTTGGCTCGTACACTAGCTCCACTCCTTTCCTTCTTGATCCATTTGACCGCACTAGCTAGGGTCCCCATCACTCGTGGAATGCCAATCCATGCTTTCATCATAGCCCAAACTTTTCCTGAAAAAGAGCATTCAAAGTAGAGGTGTGGAACCGTTTCCGGTCCACCCTTGCACAATACACAAGTATTATCCACATCTAATCTATGAAGATTATCACACGTGGCTAATCTATTACGGAATGCCAACCAAGTAATAAAGGAAAACTTGGGAGGAATGTAATCTTTCCAAATAAATGGCATCCACACTCGGGTGGCAGCCCTAGTCCTAAGTAAATCATAAACCTTGGAGGATACAAGCTTGCCATTAGATTGGAGAGCATTTAGGCCAAGTATAGCACTCGGAATGTCCGGGAATTTGGAGAGTATTTCATCACGGGTTAATGCTATCTTTTTGAATAATTGTGAATCTCTTTCGTGTGGGACAAACTCCCACACACTCCTTCCCTTTAGATAAACCCCATGCACCCACTTGACCCAAAGAGTGTCCTTTTTAGTGTGTATATCCCAAAAAGTTTTTGAAAGTAGAGCCTTGTTCCAAACCTTCGTATCATGTATACCAAGTCCACCTTCTTCTTTCGGGAGGCAAATATCCGCCCAGGCGACCCTAGCGAATTTGCTTCCCCAAAGAAAAATGCGGCAAATGGATGTAATCCTGTCAAGAATAACATTGGGGATGGGAAACATTTGTAGCCAAAAAGAGTGTACCCCCTGTATAACTGATTTGACTAGCTCAACTCTGCCTGCATAAGATAAAGATTTAAGACTCCAAGCATTAATAAAAGTGGTGATGGACTCTAAAAGGGGTGCATATTGGGCCACAGATAGCTTTAGGGGCGCCAGAGGGACCCCAAGATAAGTGACCGGGAATGCACCAATTTTAAAGTCCACCAGTTCAAGTATAGTATCAAGTTCATAATATGCATTACCACCAAGGAAGATATTTGATTTATCATAGTTGACCCTAAGGCCAGATATGTTACCAAATTCTTCCAAAGCCTGTGTAAGAATCTGTATAGATGTGATATCACCTCTAGAAAAAAGCATCAAATCATCAGCATATGCCACATGTGAAATATTCAGTGACCCACACAGAGGATGGTGATTGAACATAGGGTTTTTGGTCCTATCATTCAATAGTCTAGACAAGTACTCCAAGCATAGGACAAATAAGAGGGGGGACATAGGGTCCCCTTGCCGAAGCCCTCTTTTACCCTCAAAATGGCCATGGAGAACACCATTAATTGATATGGAGTATGAAGCGGTGGTGACACACTCCATAATCCAGTGTATGAATCTGCCCGGGAAACCCAAGTGGGTCAACATACTAGTAAGGAAGTCCCAAGATATAGTATCATAGGCTTTCCGGAGGTCAACCTTGATCATACATCTCGGAGACATACGTTTCCTAGCATATCCTTTAATCAGCTCTTGGGCAACAAACACATTATCAATCATGAGTCTCCCATCAACAAAGGCCCCCTGGGCTTGGTCAATAAGGTCCGGAAGGCACGGGATCATTCTTTTAGAAATTATCTTAGTGATGACTTTGTATACCACATTTGTACAAGCGATTGGTCTAAAGTCAGCCGGCGTAGGAGAATGGTTTGTCTTAGGAATTAAAGCAATAACCGTGTGGTTAGTTTGCTTTAATAACCTACCAGACCCAAAGAAAGCCTTAACAGCCTTGATAAAATCATAACCAACCATGTTCCAGTTCTTTTTAAAAAATGCCGAAGTGTATCCATCAGGACCAGGTGATTTGTTGTCACCAATGTCAAACAAAGCCTCTTTGATTTCCACATCTGTGACAGGGCCCACAAGGCTAGCCGAGGCACTAGAGGGGAGACATCTACCCGAGGCAACTATATTGGGGTCCAATCCGGAAGTAGGATAGTGAGTACCAAATAAATCGGTGTAAAACTTCACAAGTTCCATAGCCACTTGGTCACTAGAAGTGGTGGTCATCCCATTATGGAGTTTAAGAGCCGTAATGGAATTTCTAGCCACATTCTTTTTCACAATAGCATGGAAGTATTTGGTGCACTTGTCACTTTGAACGAGGTGATTTGCCTTGGCCTTTTGTCTAAAAAAGTCTTCTTCGGCGACTTTAAGGTTAAGAAGTTTATTCTTTATCAAAGAAAGTTCTTCTTTTAAAGTTTCATCCAACGGAGAGAGTATAGAGAGCCCGAGGAGCCTCTTATACTCTTTTTTGGAATCCTTAACTCTTTCAGAGATGTGGCCAAAATGTAGTTTATTGAGCTCTCTAAGTGGTCTTTTGAGGTCCTTCAATTTCTTGGCCAAAATAAATTGAGAGCTTCCATAAACCTCTCTATCCCAATGGGTAGTGAGGATGGCATTGAAATTTTCGTGGTTTAGCCACATATTAAAAAATTTAAATGGCCGAGATGCAGCCCCATTAGTTTTCCCAATGGAAACCATGGAAGCTACATGATCGGATTCAAGTTCGAAGTCATGAAAATGTGTTTTGCACGCAATATCCAAAGTTGACCAAAAAGAATTAATGAGAACTCGATCTAGCTTAGCCCAAAGCGAGCCCCTATTCCAAGTAAGGAATTGGCCCGTGGATGGACAATCAACAAGATTAGTTTGCAATTTAAAATCATTTAAATGTTGCATATCATAGGCCGAGGGAGGGGTTGGACCCACCCTCTCATTCGGGCATCCAACACAATTAAAGTCTCCCATTACTAGCCACGGGCTATTAATGTTAGGCTCCAAGTTTGCTAGATGATCCCAAAGGGCCTTTCTCTCAAGCACCGTGTAGAGAGCATACACAAAAGTAACAAGATATTCAATTTGAGTAACCTTACATGTGGCTTTAAGATGCACATGTTGTTTGTCAATTTCAAGTACATTAATATGAACAAATTGTGGGTCCCAAATTATGCCAATACGACCACCATCAATTTTGTCAAAATTAGTACAAGATAGCCAAGAAGGTAATCTATTTGAACTAAAATTAACAAAATTAGTAGTAGTCATTTTGGTTTCAAGAAGACAACACAAATGAATATTATTAGTGCGAATAAACTTAAGGATAGAGTTTTGTTTGGAGACCTTATTGAGGCCTCTTATATTCCATGCGGACACTATCATCAAAACCTTTTTTTGTTGTTCACCCTCCTTCCTTTCTTCTCATTGTGTCTCGGCCAGCCCACTCCCTTCCCAAGGCTAGGGCTCGGCTTTACTCTCTCTTTGTACCTAGTAAGATACAATAAAGTATATGGATATTCAATGAACCAAGAGTTGAAATCATACCCGTATTCCGTAGTAAAGACCCCCGGGATATCCTCCAAGCATTTGATTGTGAATGTGAGTCCCTCGGTAAGTTCATCTTGGGTGACTCTCAAGTAGTTATCAAGCCTCACCATTGGATCCTTGACTTCATCGAAGTGTAGTAGATGAATCAAAGGAAGGTTGTCTTCACCAAGTTCAAGGTTCACAATTACATCATCTCGATATGCATCCCTAATATCTTTCACCACACGTACTTTGTTGTAATCAACCATGCTTGGCCGTTTCACAAGAGATGCTTTCCCCCTTGGACACCCATCTTCATAATATCTACAAAGGAAGTGCCTAAGCACACCCCTCATAAATGTAGGGCCGAAAATATATCCTTTGGTTGTGTTTGTGATACCGGGCAGCCCCTCCAAAGTTTGCTTCATGAATAGCATTCCGGGTTGGTCTTCCTTCACAATCTTAAGATGATGATCTATCTTAAGAATTGTAGCATCCTTATCTACATGCTTTGTGTGTGTAACATTGATAGTAGGCATGAGAACATCATCGGTTTGCATATCAATTATCACCTCATCTTGGTAGATGTCATGAAATTTTTGCACTTTTCGGATAAGTACATCTTCACCATCCTTGAAATCGGATGTACCTCCCTCCCCTCTTATGGGCTTTTTCTTCCCCAATTTAAAGAATCGGAGCTTCTTGAAAAAAGGGTGATCTCTTTTAGTGACAAAGATATCACTTTCTACTTCAATAGGTTGTTCTTCACTCACTGTTTTGGCTTCTTCACTCACTGTTTTGGCTTCTTGGCTCACTGTTTTAGCTTCTATAGTTGCTGTTTTGGCAGCCCCCATATCACATTCGGCCGCCCCATCTTCAATAGCAATGCCCTTGCCTTTCCTTATAATATCTTCTTTTTCTTTCTTCTCAATTTCGGCAATGATAGTACATGTAAATGCATGATGCCCAAACTTTTTGCAATGGAAGCAATAGTTAGGAAAGGTCTCATACCTCACATATTGTGTGTGTAGTTTGCCATTAGGTAGCTTGATCTTGAATTGAAGTGGAGGTGGTTTAGAGGCATCAATTTCAATTAAGACCCTTGCAAAGTTTGATCTAGCTTTCTCAAGTGTAACTTTATCCGTGGTCAAAGGTATGCCCACCTTAGATGCCACCTCACTAATAATGTCTTCCTCCCAAATTCTCATTGGAAGGTGTGGGAATTGTACCCAAATAGGCACTTTAAGGAATTCATCATCATTCATGGAGAAATCATCCGAGAGCAATTTCAAGGGAAATGTCTTGCCAAACATAGTGTATGGTCCTTCCATGAGCACTTTTGCTCTATCCTTCTCATTTTGGAATTTGAAGATCACCCATCCTTTGTCATGGCTTCGAAACCGGCAAGGGACAGCCCACTTTTGGACAATGGTTTGAAGATTTTTATATCCGGGGTACCCTCCATCAAAATAGCCAACTAAGCAATGCCCCCAAATAGCAACCATGGTAGGCAACACTCGAGTAGTAAGGTCAATGATGTCCCCTTTAGGTTCAATATACCTAAGTTTCATCCCCTTGTTTGGCTCTCTATTGTCTTTGAAAAGTGAGACAAAAGTCGGTTTGGAACCTGGTTGTCCCCATTTGTTACCATTCTGTGTCACTGCCTTATTGGCAGTTTCTGTCTCGGTCTGAAAGGGTTTTGCCGCGGCCTGAATGGACACTACCGTGGGCTGGGACATGGGTAATGCCGCGGCCTGAATAGGTAGTGCCGTGGGCTGGGACATTAATGCCGCGGCACAGTTAAGTGATGCCACAGACTGGCTGGCAGATCCCGCGGCCTGAATGGCATTGGTTGCCACAATTTGTTTAGCCTCTGTTTCCTCCCTTTCTAACAGCTCCTTCACAGTTGGGTCCAGTTCATATTCAACATTTTCAGGCACCACAAAGTCCGTAGGAATGTCATCCAAGCTAGGTACAATAGGATTACCGAGTTGACTATTAATGTTAACATCCAAAGCAACAAGAGTAGGAGTTAACTCCAAGGTTAATTCCGAGTCAATATTGGCATCCTCCACACTAGCAGCATCCGATAGATCAATCTCCCCTCCAGAATCCTCAGGTATAGGTTCCAAAGGTAAAGATGAGTTAGCTACTTCCTGGGCAGTTTGCAGCTCGTCCACCTTCATAGTAATCCCAGGTATTTCCTCCTCTTTGGTTTCCTTGGCCCTAATCCGAGAGGAGGATTTAGTTGGTGCAACCTTATCCTTCTTCTTTTTGTTCGTCATGGTGTAGAGTGGTAGAAAGGGAAGCAAGGAAGCAGCAACCCCTCCTAAGTAACCATCTATCTATGTTGAGCTTGAAAGTACCAAGATGGAAAGTGACCGTTGGGGAAGATGACCAAAATCAACTTTGCTGGATAATCAAAATGGTTGTATTTGCTTGATTCTCACACTCAGGAGAAGCTAAAAACACCTTCCAATCGAAGCTTGAAGAAGAGAAAACTCGAGCTTTGGGCGTTGACCTGCGTACGTGAACAGTAATTCCGCAGGTGTGCGTGGGTGAAACAGCTCCAAAAAACCCAAAGAAGAACTCAAAAATTGAATAATTTACTCCCCAAGAAGTTTAGGAGGTAAAGTAAACAATATCCAAGCTCAAAACAACGGATTAATGGCGGAAAAAAGATGGAATTTGGTTACGTGAAAGAGCCTCGACGTGAGGGAGAGAAACAGCTCTCAACTTTCACAACAACCCAATGCAACTCGAAAATCCAAATTTCGTTGTCGTATGCACAATCTAGGCCAATCTCCGTGACTCGGTTGATTTAGTAAACGCGAAAACACTGAATACACGTATCTTTTTTTCTATACATAATTTGGACTTGAGTCCTGAAGGAGAAATGTGTATTTATGATATAGGAACCCAATGCAACTCGAAAATCCAAATTTCGTTGTCGTATGCACAATCTAGGCCAATCTCCGTGACTCGGTTAATTTAGTAAACGCGAAAACACTGAATACACGTATCTTTTTTTCTATACATAATTTGGACTAAAGTCCTGAAGGAGAAATGTGTATTTATGATATAGGAACCCAATGCAACTCGAAAATCCAAATTTCGTTGTCGTATGCACAATCTAGGCCAATCTCCGTGACTCGGTTGATTTAGTAAACGCGAAAACACTGAATACACGTATCTTTTTTTCTATACATAATTTGGACTTGAGTCCTGAAGGAGAAATGTGTATTTATGATATAGGAACCCAATGCAACTCGAAAATCCAAATTTCGTTGTCGTATGCACAATCTAGGCCAATCTCCGTGACTCGGTTGATTTAGTAAACGCGAAAACACTGAATACACGTATCTTTTTTTCTATACATAATTTGGACTTGAGTCCTGAAGGAGAAATGTGTATTTATGATATAGGAACCCAATGCAACTCGAAAATCCAAATTTCGTTGTCGTATGCACAATCTAGGCCAATCTCCGTGACTCGGTTAATTTAGTAAACGCGAAAACACTGAATACACGTATCTTTTTTTCTATACATAATTTGGACTAAAGTCCTGAAGGAGAAATGTGTATTTATGATATAGGAACCCAATGCAACTCGAAAATCCAAATTTCGTTGTCGTATGCACAATCTAGGCCAATCTCCGTGACTCGGTTGATTTAGTAAACGCGAAAACACTGAATACACGTATCTTTTTTTCTATACATAATTTGGACTTGAGTCCTGAAGGAGAAATGTGTATTTATGATATAGGAACCCAATGCAACTCGAAAATCCAAATTTCGTTGTCGTATGCACAATCTAGGCCAATCTCCGTGACTCGGTTGATTTAGTAAACGCGAAAACACTGAATACACGTATCTTTTTTTCTATACATAATTTGGACTTGAGTCCTGAAGGAGAAATGTGTATTTATGATATAGGAACCCAATGCAACTCGAAAATCCAAATTTCGTTGTCGTATGCACAATCTAGGCCAATCTCCGTGACTCGGTTGATTTAGTAAACGCGAAAACACTGAATACACGTATCTTTTTTTCTATACATAATTTGGACTTGAGTCCTGAAGGAGAAATGTGTATTTATGATATAGGAACCCAATGCAACTCGAAAATCCAAATTTCGTTGTCGTATGCACAATCTAGGCCAATCTCCGTGACTCGGTTAATTTAGTAAACGCGAAAACACTGAATACACGTATCTTTTTTTCTATACATAATTTGGACTAAAGTCCTGAAGGAGAAATGTGTATTTATGATATAGGAACCCAATGCAACTCGAAAATCCAAATTTCGTTGTCGTATGCACAATCTAGGCCAATCTCCGTGACTCGGTTGATTTAGTAAACGCGAAAACACTGAATACACGTATCTTTTTTTCTATACATAATTTGGACTTGAGTCCTGAAGGAGAAATGTGTATTTATGATATAGGAACCCAATGCAACTCGAAAATCCAAATTTCGTTGTCGTATGCACAATCTAGGCCAATCTCCGTGACTCGGTTAATTTAGTAAACGCGAAAACACTGAATACACGTATCTTTTTTTCTATACATAATTTGGACTAAAGTCCTGAAGGAGAAATGTGTATTTATGATATAGGAACCCAATGCAACTCGAAAATCCAAATTTCGTTGTCGTATGCACAATCTAGGCCAATCTCCGTGACTCGGTTGATTTAGTAAACGCGAAAACACTGAATACACGTATCTTTTTTTCTATACATAATTAGGACTTGAGTCCTGAAGGAGAAATGTGTATTTATGATATAGGAACCCAATGCAACTCGAAAATCCAAATTTCGTTGTCGTATGCACAATCTAGGCCAATCTCCGTGACTCGGTTGATTTAGTAAACGCGAAAACACTGAATACACGTATCTTTTTTTCTATACATAATTTGGACTTGAGTCCTGAAGGAGAAATGTGTATTTATGATATAGGAACCCAATGCAACTCGAAAATCCAAATTTCGTTGTCGTATGCACAATCTAGGCCAATCTCCGTGACTCGGTTAATTTAGTAAACGCGAAAACACTGAATACACGTATCTTTTTTTCTATACATAATTTGGACTAAAGTCCTGAAGGAGAAATGTGTATTTATGATATAGGAACCCAATGCAACTCGAAAATCCAAATTTCGTTGTCGTATGCACAATCTAGGCCAATCTCCGTGACTCGGTTGATTTAGTAAACGCGAAAACACTGAATACACGTATCTTTTTTTCTATACATAATTTGGACTTGAGTCCTGAAGGAGAAATGTGTATTTATGATATAGGAACCCAATGCAACTCGAAAATCCAAATTTCGTTGTCGTATGCACAATCTAGGCCAATCTCCGTGACTCGGTTAATTTAGTAAACGCGAAAACACTGAATACACGTATCTTTTTTTCTATACATAATTTGGACTAAAGTCCTGAAGGAGAAATGTATATTTATGATATAGGAACCCAATGCAACTCGAAAATCCAAATTTCGTTGTCGTATGCACAATCTAGGCCAATCTCCGTGACTCGGTTGATTTAGTAAACGCGAAAACACTGAATACACGTATCTTTTTTTCTATACATAATTTGGACTTGAGTCCTGAAGGAGAAATGTGTATTTATGATATAGGAACCCAATGCAACTCGAAAATCCAAATTTCGTTGTCGTATGCACAATCTAGGCCAATCTCCGTGACTCGGTTGATTTAGTAAACGCGAAAACACTGAATACACGTATCTTTTTTTCTATACATAATTTGGACTTGAGTCCTGAAGGAGAAATGTGTATTTATGATATAGGAACCCAATGCAACTCGAAAATCCAAATTTCGTTGTCGTATGCACAATCTAGGCCAATCTCCGTGACTCGGTTGATTTAGTAAACGCGAAAACACTGAATACACGTATCTTTTTTTCTATACATAATTTGGACTTGAGTCCTGAAGGAGAAATGTGTATTTATGATATAGGAACCCAATGCAACTCGAAAATCCAAATTTCGTTGTCGTATGCACAATCTAGGCCAATCTCCGTGACTCGGTTAATTTAGTAAACGCGAAAACACTGAATACACGTATCTTTTTTTCTATACATAATTTGGACTTGAGTCCTGAAGGAGAAATGTGTATTTATGATATAGGAACCCAATGCAACTCGAAAATCCAAATTTCGTTGTCGTATGCACAATCTAGGCCAATCTCCGTGACTCGGTTGATTTAGTAAACGCGAAAACACTGAATACACGTATCTTTTTTTCTATACATAATTTGGACTTGAGTCCTGAAGGAGAAATGTGTATTTATGATATAGGAACCCAATGCAACTCGAAAATCCAAATTTCGTTGTCGTATGCACAATCTAGGCCAATCTCCGTGACTCGGTTAATTTAGTAAACGCGAAAACACTGAATACACGTATCTTTTTTTCTATACATAATTTGGACTAAAGTCCTGAAGGAGAAATGTGTATTTATGATATAGGAACCCAATGCAACTCGAAAATCCAAATTTCGTTGTCGTATGCACAATCTAGGCCAATCTCCGTGACTCGGTTGATTTAGTAAACGCGAAAACACTGAATACACGTATCTTTTTTTCTATACATAATTTGGACTTGAGTCCTGAAGGAGAAATGTGTATTTATGATATAGGAACCCAATGCAACTCGAAAATCCAAATTTCGTTGTCGTATGCACAATCTAGGCCAATCTCCGTGACTCGGTTGATTTAGTAAACGCGAAAACACTGAATACACGTATCTTTTTTTCTATACATAATTTGGACTTGAGTCCTGAAGGAGAAATGTGTATTTATGATATAGGAACCCAATGCAACTCGAAAATCCAAATTTCGTTGTCGTATGCACAATCTAGGCCAATCTCCGTGACTCGGTTAATTTAGTAAACGCGAAAACACTGAATACACGTATCTTTTTTTCTATACATAATTTGGACTAAAGTCCTGAAGGAGAAATGTGTATTTATGATATAGGAACCCAATGCAACTCGAAAATCCAAATTTCGTTGTCGTATGCACAATCTAGGCCAATCTCCGTGACTCGGTTGATTTAGTAAACGCGAAAACACTGAATACACGTATCTTTTTTTCTATACATAATTTGGACTTGAGTCCTGAAGGAGAAATGTGTATTTATGATATAGGAACCCAATGCAACTCGAAAATCCAAATTTCGTTGTCGTATGCACAATCTAGGCCAATCTCCGTGACTCGGTTGATTTAGTAAACGCGAAAACACTGAATACACGTATCTTTTTTTCTATACATAATTTGGACTTGAGTCCTGAAGGAGAAATGTGTATTTATGATATAGGAACCCAATGCAACTCGAAAATCCAAATTTCGTTGTCGTATGCACAATCTAGGCCAATCTCCGTGACTCGGTTGATTTAGTAAACGCGAAAACACTGAATACACGTATCTTTTTTTCTATACATAATTTGGACTTGAGTCCTGAAGGAGAAATGTGTATTTATGATATAGGAACCCAATGCAACTCGAAAATCCAAATTTCGTTGTCGTATGCACATTCTAGGCCAATCTCCGTGACTCGGTTAATTTAGTAAACGCGAAAACACTGAATACACGTATCTTTTTTTCTATACATAATTTGGACTAAAGTCCTGAAGGAGAAATGTGTATTTATGATATAGGAACCCAATGCAACTCGAAAATCCAAATTTCGTTGTCGTATGCACAATCTAGGCCAATCTCCGTGACTCGGTTGATTTAGTAAACGCGAAAACACTGAATACACGTATCTTTTTTTCTATACATAATTTGGACTTGAGTCCTGAAGGAGAAATGTGTATTTATGATATAGGAACCCAATGCAACTCGAAAATCCAAATTTCGTTGTCGTATGCACAATCTAGGCCAATCTCCGTGACTCGGTTAATTTAGTAAACGCGAAAACACTGAATACACGTATCTTTTTTTCTATACATAATTTGGACTAAAGTCCTGAAGGAGAAATGTGTATTTATGATATAGGAACCCAATGCAACTCGAAAATCCAAATTTCGTTGTCGTATGCACAATCTAGGCCAATCTCCGTGACTCGGTTGAATTAGTAAACGCGAAAACACTGAATACACGTATCTTTTTTTCTATACATAATTAGGACTTGAGTCCTGAAGGAGAAATGTGTATTTATGATATAGGAACCCAATGCAACTCGAAAATCCAAATTTCGTTGTCGTATGCACAATCTAGGCCAATCTCCGTGACTCGGTTGATTTAGTAAACGCGAAAACACTGAATACACGTATCTTTTTTTCTATACATAATTTGGACTTGAGTCCTGAAGGAGAAATGTGTATTTATGATATAGGAACCCAATGCAACTCGAAAATCCAAATTTCGTTGTCGTATGCACAATCTAGGCCAATCTCCGTGACTCGGTTAATTTAGTAAACGCGAAAACACTGAATACACGTATCTTTTTTTCTATACATAATTTGGACTAAAGTCCTGAAGGAGAAATGTGTATTTATGATATAGGAACCCAATGCAACTCGAAAATCCAAATTTCGTTGTCGTATGCACAATCTAGGCCAATCTCCGTGACTCGGTTGATTTAGTAAACGCGAAAACACTGAATACACGTATCTTTTTTTCTATACATAATTTGGACTTGAGTCCTGAAGGAGAAATGTGTATTTATGATATAGGAACCCAATGCAACTCGAAAATCCAAATTTCGTTGTCGTATGCACAATCTAGGCCAATCTCCGTGACTCGGTTGATTTAGTAAACGCGATAACACTGAATACACGTATCTTTTTTTCTATACATAATTTGGACTAAAGTCCTGAAGGAGAAATGTGTATTTATGATATAGGAACCCAATGCAACTCGAAAATCCAAATTTCGTTGTCGTATGCACAATCTAGGCCAATCTCCGTGACTCGGTTGATTTAGTAAACGCGAAAACACTGAATACACGTATCTTTTTTTCTATACATAATTTGGACTTGAGTCCTGAAGGAGAAATGTGTATTTATGATATAGGAACCCAATGCAACTCGAAAATCCAAATTTCGTTGTCGTATGCACAATCTAGGCCAATCTCCGTGACTCGGTTAATTTAGTAAACGCGAAAACACTGAATACACGTATCTTTTTTTCTATACATAATTTGGACTAAAGTCCTGAAGGAGAAATGTGTATTTATGATATAGGAACCCAATGCAACTCGAAAATCCAAATTTCGTTGTCGTATGCACAATCTAGGCCAATCTCCGTGACTCGGTTGATTTAGTAAACGCGAAAACACTGAATACACGTATCTTTTTTTCTATACATAATTTGGACTTGAGTCCTGAAGGAGAAATGTGTATTTATGATATAGGAACCCAATGCAACTCGAAAATCCAAATTTCGTTGTCGTATGCACAATCTAGGCCAATCTCCGTGACTCGGTTGATTTAGTAAACGCGAAAACACTGAATACACGTATCTTTTTTTCTATACATAATTTTGGACTTGAGTCCTGAAGGAGAAATGTGTATTTATGATATAGGAACCCAATGCAACTCGAAAATCCAAATTTCGTTGTCGTATGCACAATCTAGGCCAATCTCCGTGACTCGGTTATTTAGTAAACGCGAAAACACTGAATACACGTATCTTTTTTTCTATACATAATTTGGACTAAAGTCCTGAAGGAGAAATGTGTATTTATGATATAGGAACCCAATGCAACTCGAAAATCCAAATTTCGTTGTCGTATGCACAATCTAGGCCAATCTCCGTGACTCGGTTGATTTAGTAAACGCGAAAACACTGAATACACGTATCTTTTTTTCTATACATAATTTGGACTTGAGTCCTGAAGGAGAAATGTGTATTTATGATATAGGAACCCAATGCAACTCGAAAATCCAAATTTCGTTGTCGTATGCACAATCTAGGCCAATCTCCGTGACTCGGTTGATTTAGTAAACGCGAAAACACTGAATACACGTATCTTTTTTTCTATACATAATTTGGACTTGAGTCCTGAAGGAGAAATGTGTATTTATGATATAGGAACCCAATGCAACTCGAAAATCCAAATTTCGTTGTCGTATGCACAATCTAGGCCAATCTCCGTGACTCGGTTGATTTAGTAAACGCGAAAACACTGAATACACGTATCTTTTTTTCTATACATAATTTGGACTTGAGTCCTGAAGGAGAAATGTGTATTTATGATATAGGAACCCAATGCAACTCGAAAATCCAAATTTCGTTGTCGTATGCACAATCTAGGCCAATCTCCGTGACTCGGTTAATTTAGTAAACGCGAAAACACTGAATACACGTATCTTTTTTTCTATACATAATTTGGACTAAAGTCCTGAAGGAGAAATGTGTATTTATGATATAGGAACCCAATGCAACTCGAAAATCCAAATTTCGTTGTCGTATGCACAATCTAGGCCAATCTCCGTGACTCGGTTGATTTAGTAAACGCGAAAACACTGAATACACGTATCTTTTTTTCTATACATAATTTGGACTTGAGTCCTGAAGGAGAAATGTGTATTTATGATATAGGAACCCAATGCAACTCGAAAATCCAAATTTCGTTGTCGTATGCACAATCTAGGCCAATCTCCGTGACTCGGTTCATTTAGTAAACGCGAAAACACTGAATACACGTATCTTTTTTTCTATACATAATTTGGACTAAAGTCCTGAAGGAGAAATGTGTATTTATGATATAGGAACCCAATGCAACTCGAAAATCCAAATTTCGTTGTCGTATGCACAATCTAGGCCAATCTCCGTGACTCGGTTGATTTAGTAAACGCGAAAACACTGAATACACGTATCTTTTTTTCTATACATAATTAGGACTTGAGTCCTGAAGGAGAAATGTGTATTTATGATATAGGAACCCAATGCAACTCGAAAATCCAAATTTCGTTGTCGTATGCACAATCTAGGCCAATCTCCGTGACTCGGTTGATTTAGTAAACGCGAAAACACTGAATACACGTATCTTTTTTTCTATACATAATTTGGACTTGAGTCCTGAAGGAGAAATGTGTATTTATGATATAGGAACCCAATGCAACTCGAAAATCCAAATTTCGTTGTCGTATGCACAATCTAGGCCAATCTCCGTGACTCGGTTAATTTAGTAAACGCGAAAACACTGAATACACGTATCTTTTTTTCTATACATAATTTGGACTAAGTCCTGAAGGAGAAATGTGTATTTATGATATAGGAACCCAATGCAACTCGAAAATCCAAATTTCGTTGTCGTATGCACAATCTAGGCCAATCTCCGTGACTCGGTTGATTTAGTAAACGCGAAAACACTGAATACACGTATCTTTTTTTCTATACATAATTTGGACTTGAGTCCTGAAGGAGAAATGTGTATTTATGATATAGGAACCCAATGCAACTCGAAAATCCAAATTTCGTTGTCGTATGCACAATCTAGGCCAATCTCCGTGACTCGGTTGATTTAGTAAACGCGATAACACTGAATACACGTATCTTTTTTTCTATACATAATTTGGACTAAAGTCCTGAAGGAGAAATGTGTATTTATGATATAGGAACCCAATGCAACTCGAAAATCCAAATTTCGTTGTCGTATGCACAATCTAGGCCAATCTCCGTGACTCGGTTGATTTAGTAAACGCGAAAACACTGAATACACGTATCTTTTTTTCTATACATAATTTGGACTTGAGTCCTGAAGGAGAAATGTGTATTTATGATATAGGAACCCAATGCAACTCGAAAATCCAAATTTCGTTGTCGTATGCACAATCTAGGCCAATCTCCGTGACTCGGTTAATTTAGTAAACGCGAAAACACTGAATACACGTATCTTTTTTTCTATACATAATTTGGACTAAAGTCCTGAAGGAGAAATGTGTATTTATGATATAGGAACCCAATGCAACTCGAAAATCCAAATTTCGTTGTCGTATGCACAATCTAGGCCAATCTCCGTGACTCGGTTAATTTAGTAAACGCGAAAACACTGAATACACGTATCTTTTTTTCTATACATAATTTGGACTAAAGTCCTGAAGGAGAAATGTGTATTTATGATATAGGAACCCAATGCAACTCGAAAATCCAAATTTCGTTGTCGTATGCACAATCTAGGCCAATCTCCGTGACTCGGTTGATTTAGTAAACGCGAAAACACTGAATACACGTATCTTTTTTTCTATACATAATTTGGACTTGAGTCCTGAAGGAGAAATGTGTATTTATGATATAGGAACCCAATGCAACTCGAAAATCCAAATTTCGTTGTCGTATGCACAATCTAGGCCAATCTCCGTGACTCGGTTGATTTAGTAAACGCGATAACACTGAATACACGTATCTTTTTTTCTATACATAATTTGGACTAAAGTCCTGAAGGAGAAATGTGTATTTATGATATAGGAACCCAATGCAAACTCGAAAATCCAAATTTCGTTGTCGTATGCACAATCTAGGCCAATCTCCGTGACTCGGTTGATTTAGTAAACGCGAAAACACTGAATACACGTATCTTTTTTTCTATACATAATTTGGACTTGAGTCCTGAAGGAGAAATGTGTATTTATGATATAGGAACCCAATGCAACTCGAAAATCCAAATTTCGTTGTCGTATGCACAATCTAGGCCAATCTCCGTGACTCGGTTAATTTAGTAAACGCGAAAACACTGAATACACGTATCTTTTTTTCTATACATAATTTGGACTAAAGTCCTGAAGGAGAAATGTGTATTTATGATATAGGAACCCAATGCAACTCGAAAATCCAAATTTCGTTGTCGTATGCACAATCTAGGCCAATCTCCGTGACTCGGTTGATTTAGTAAACGCGAAAACACTGAATACACGTATCTTTTTTTCTATACATAATTAGGACTTGAGTCCTGAAGGAGAAATGTGTATTTATGATATAGGAACCCAATGCAACTCGAAAATCCAAATTTCGTTGTCGTATGCACAATCTAGGCCAATCTCCGTGACTCGGTTAATTTAGTAAACGCGAAAACACTGAATACACGTATCTTTTTTCTATACATAATTTGGACTAAAGTCCTGAAGGAGAAATGTGTATTTATGATATAGGAACCCAATGCAACTCGAAAATCCAAATTTCGTTGTCGTATGCACAATCTAGGCCAATCTCCGTGACTCGGTTGATTTAGTAAACGCGAAAACACTGAATACACGTATCTTTTTTTCTATACATAATTTGGACTTGAGTCCTGAAGGAGAAATGTGTATTTATGATATAGGAACCCAATGCAACTCGAAAATCCAAATTTCGTTGTCGTATGCACAATCTAGGCAATCTCCGTGACTCGGTTAATTTAGTAAACGCGAAAACACTGAATACACGTATCTTTTTTTCTATACATAATTTGGACTAAAGCCCTGAAGGAGAAATGTGTATTTATGATATAGGAACCCAATGCAACTCGAAAATCCAAATTTCGTTGTCGTATGCACAATCTAGGCCAATCTCCGTGACTCGGTTAATTTAGTAAACGCGAAAACACTGAATACACGTATCTTTTTTTCTATACATAATTTGGACTAAGTCCTGAAGGAGAAATGTGTATTTATGATATAGGAACCCAATGCAACTCGAAAATCCAAATTTCGTTGTCGTATGCACAATCTAGGCCAATCTCCGTGACTCGGTTGATTTAGTAAACGCGAAAACACTGAATACACGTATCTTTTTTTCTATACATAATTTGGACTTGAGTCCTGAAGGAGAAATGTGTATTTATGATATAGGAACCCAATGCAACTCGAAAATCCAAATTTCGTTGTCGTATGCACAATCTAGGCCAATCTCCGTGACTCGGTTAATTTAGTAAACGCGAAAACACTGAATACACGTATCTTTTTTTCTATACATAATTTGGACTAAAGTCCTGAAGGAGAAATGTGTATTTATGATATAGGGAACCCAATGCAACTCGAAAATCCAAATTTCGTTGTCGTATGCACAATCTAGGCCAATCTCCGTGACTCGGTTGATTTAGTAAACGCGAAAACACTGAATACACGTATCTTTTTTTCTATACATAATTTGGACTTGAGTCCTGAAGGAGAAATGTGTATTTATGATATAGGAACCCAATGCAACTCGAAAATCCAAATTTCGTTGTCGTATGCACAATCTAGGCCAATCTCCGTGACTCGGTTAATTTAGTAAACGCGAAAACACTGAATACACGTATCTTTTTTTCTATACATAATTTGGACTAAAGTCCTGAAGGAGAAATGTGTATTTATGATATAGGAACCCAATGCAACTCGAAAATCCAAATTTCGTTGTCGTATGCACAATCTAGGCCAATCTCCGTGACTCGGTTGATTTAGTAAACGCGAAAACACTGAATACACGTATCTTTTTTTCTATACATAATTTGGACTTGAGTCCTGAAGGAGAAATGTGTATTTATGATATAGGAACCCAATGCAACTCGAAAATCCAAATTTCGTTGTCGTATGCACAATCTAGGCCAATCTCCGTGACTCGGTTAATTTAGTAAACGCGAAAACACTGAATACACGTATCTTTTTTTCTATACATAATTTGGACTAGAGTCCTGAAGGAGAAATGTGTATTTATGATATAGGAACCCAATGCAACTCGAAAATCCAAATTTCGTTGTCGTATGCACAATCTAGGCCAATCTCCGTGACTCGGTTGATTTAGTAAACGCGAAAACACTGAATACACGTATCTTTTTTTCTATACATAATTTGGACTAGAGTCCTGAAGGAGAAATGTGTATTTATGATATAGGAACCCAATGCAACTCGAAAATCCAAATTCGTTGTCGTATGCACAATCTAGGCCAATCTCCGTGACTCGGTTGATTTAGTAAACGCGAAAACACTGAATACACGTATCTTTTTTTCTATACATAATTTGGACTTGAGTCCTGAAGGAGAAATGTGTATTTATGATATAGGAACCCAATGCAACTCGAAAATCCAAATTTCGTTGTCGTATGCACAATCTAGGCCAATCTCCGTGACTCGGTTAATTTAGTAAACGCGAAAACACTGAATACACGTATCTTTTTTTCTATACATAATTTGGACTTGAGTCCTGAAGGAGAAATGTGTATTTATGATATAGGAACCCAATGCAACTCGAAAATCCAAATTTCGTTGTCGTATGCACAATCTAGGCCAATCTCCGTGACTCGGTTAATTTAGTAAACGCGAAAACACTGAATACACGTATCTTTTTTTCTATACATAATTTGGACTAAAGTCCTGAAGGAGAAATGTGTATTTATGATATAGGAACCCAATGCAACTCGAAAATCCAAATTTCGTTGTCGTATGCACAATCTAGGCCAATCTCCGTGACTCGGTTGATTTAGTAAACGCGAAAACACTGAATACACGTATCTTTTTTTCTATACATAATTTGGACTTGAGTCCTGAAGGAGAAATGTGTATTTATGATATAGGAACCCAATGAAACTCGAAAATCCAAATTTCGTTGTCGTATGCACAATCTAGGCCAATCTCCGTGACTCGGTTGATTTAGTAAACGCGAAAACACTGAATACACGTATCTTTTTTTCTATACATAATTTGGACTTGAGTCCTGAAGGAGAAATGTGTATTTATGATATAGGAACCCAATGCAACTCGAAAATCCAAATTTCGTTGTCGTATGCACAATCTAGGCCAATCTCCGTGACTCGGTTGATTTAGTAAACGCGAAAACACTGAATACACGTATCTTTTTTTCTATACATAATTTGGACTTGAGTCCTGAAGGAGAAATGTGTATTTATGATATAGGAACCCAATGCAACTCGAAAATCCAAATTTCGTTGTCGTATGCACAATCTAGGCCAATCTCCGTGACTCGGTTGATTTAGTAAACGCGAAAACACTGAATACACGTATCTTTTTTTCTATACATAATTTGGACTTGAGTCCTGAAGGAGAAATGTGTATTTATGATATAGGAAACCCAATGAAACTCGAAAATCCAAATTTCGTTGTCGTATGCACAATCTAGGCCAATCTCCGTGACTCGGTTGATTTAGTAAACGCGAAAACACTGAATACACGTATCTTTTTTTCTATACATAATTTGGACTTGAGTCCTGAAGGAGAAATGTGTATTTATGATATAGGAACCCAATGCAACTCGAAAATCCAAATTTCGTTGTCGTATGCACAATCTAGGCCAATCTCCGTGACTCGGTTGATTTAGTAAACGCGAAAACACTGAATACACGTATCTTTTTTTCTATACATAATTTGGACTTGAGTCCTGAAGGAGAAATGTGTATTTATGATATAGGAACCCAATGAAACTCGAAAATCCAAATTTCGTTGTCGTATGCACAATCTAGGCCAATCTCCGTGACTCGGTTGATTTAGTAAACGCGAAAACACTGAATACACGTATCTTTTTTTCTATACATAATTTGGACTTGAGTCCTGAAGGAGAAATGTGTATTTATGATATAGGAACCCAATGCAACTCGAAAATCCAAATTTCGTTGTCGTATGCACAATCTAGGCCAATCTCCGTGACTCGGTTGATTTAGTAAACGCGAAAACACTGAATACACGTATCTTTTTTTCCATACATAATTTGGACTTGAGTCCTGAAGGAGAAATGTGTATTTATGATATAGGAACCCAATGAAACTCGAAAATCCAAATTTCGTTGTCGTATGCACAATCTAGGCCAATCTCCGTGACTCGGTTGATTTAGTAAACGCGAAAACACTGAATACACGTATCTTTTTTCTATACATAATTTGGACTTGAGTCCTGAAGGAGAAATGTGTATTTATGATATAGGAACCCAATGAAACTCGAAAATCCAAATTTCGTTGTCGTATGCACAATCTAGGCCAATCTCCGTGACTCGGTTGATTTAGTAAACGCGAAAACACTGAATACACGTATCTTTTTTTCTATACATAATTTGGACTTGAGTCCTGAAGGAGAAATGTGTATTTATGATATAGGAACCCAATGCAACTCGAAAATCCAAATTTCGTTGTCGTATGCACAATCTAGGCCAATCTCCGTGACTCGGTTGATTTAGTAAACGCGAAAACACTGAATACACGTATCTTTTTTTCTATACATAATTTGGACTTGAGTCCTGAAGGAGAAATGTGTATTTATGATATAGGAACCCAATGCAACTCGAAAATCCAAATTTCGTTGTCGTATGCACAATCTAGGCCAATCTCCGTGACTCGGTTGATTTAGTAAACGCGAAAACACTGAATACACGTATCTTTTTTTCCATACATAATTTGGACTTGAGTCCTGAAGGAGAAATGTGTATTTATGATATAGGAACCCAATGCAACTCGATGATAATATGTAAGTATATTAGAAAACCGAAAAATAGCATTTTACAATGCATCAATCCAAATCAAAATGACTATCTAAGCTAGAATGAACTAACCTAGATATAATGCATCAAAATAATGGGACAGTCCCCACATCACAAATCACTAAGTAAAAAAAAAAAAGAGAATAAAAATAAGAAGAAAACGGCCGCAACCATATTCCAAATCATCATATCAACTTCAGTATCCCATTTGTACTTGCTTCCCAGCACACGGAAAGAGCAAGCAGCTGGCAGTGAAACGCAGCATCCCAGCAAAAACTCTCATGCGAACTACTACAGCTAGTATCGAACTAGCAGCTAACACTCCTAGCCCAATTCATCATAGCACTTCTTTCCCCTAATTCCGATCAAAGTTTCCAAAAAAAGGGGGGGGGGGTCACCCTTTGGATGGTCTAGTCCGTCCTTTTTTCTTTTTCTTCCCATTTGTCTTAC
>CAMAPF010000908.1:0-19052 GCA_945859915.1 Cuscuta epithymum
ATCCTGTATTCAACTCCAAGCAACAATTTGTGATGAAACCACTGTCTTGTCATTAGATCATGATCAAAGCTCAACTTACTTAATCTCAAATAATTGTGCAGTCGATTCTAGGGTCTAAGCAACGTAATATCATCCTTTTAAGAGAAATTTGCATAAATGAAGACAAAACATTGCCTTCTTTCAAAGAGAGACCATATGATTGATTAAGAACTCGTTTACGACCAAGCATGTTGAATCATTTAAAAAATTTTACCAGTTCACCTACCTCGAGGACCATCCGTCCTTACTATAATAGTTTTCATTTCCGGGCTAACCCCGCCTTGAGTAGTACACATATATATACACCCTCAACGTTTTGTTGACCCGCCTTTTCAAGTTCAATTCACGTCAAACTTAATCACAACATGTATTAAGTTATAAAAAACCATTTTATGCCACTTTTATCCTTCAAATTAAAACATCACATATGTTTTCATAAACATTTTCACATCATTTTCTTCTAGTTTATTTTGTCATGAACTATATCAACATAATAACCTGCATGCGTAAGCACTTTTATTCCTTGACAAGAATATTATCTTGAATTTCCTTTGTTCATTCTACAAGATGAGTCATTCATGGTTCATCATTCAATTGGATTATTATATTCACAAAATTATTAACAGGGTCGATCCTAACATTTTTTTGGTCTGAGTCAAACTTTATAGAAGGGCCCTTATATGCCATTAAAAATAAATATTACGGAGTAAAACATAAACATTTTATTATGTAGTATAATAAAGAAAACGTCAAACTGCCTAATTAAAGAGGCATATCTATCTCACAGTTTATTAGGTTATGTTTGCAAACACTGGAAAAAAAGCACTTCCCAGTTTTTGGCTTAAAAAGTTAAAAAAGATGTTTTCAAATGACAACGTCTACTTAAATTAATCACTTAAAAGCTAAAAGCTAGAATCTGCTTTTTACTTTTTCTATTACACCAAAAGCACTTATTTTACTAAACACCACCAACTTTTACTTTTAAAAATCACTTTTTCCTCAAACACTACCAGCTTTTACTATTAATCAATTTTTTCCCAAATCACTTTAAAAAGTTAAAAGCATTTCCCAGTTGTGTTTGCAAACAAAGCCTTACTATGCATTACATGTATATTACCTCCAATATGAGGTAAAGGTCCTCGTTCATATTCTCCGATCAATGTAAATTATTCTTGATATTTTACTATATATATTCAACTTTTATTAATCACTTTGCAAATTAAACAAAAAACATAATACATACAAAAGTGAGATGGGTCACTTAGGCGGTGACGGCTACACGGGCTCTAGGACTTAGGATCCATATATATCATCTAGATTTACGTATTTGGCTTAAATAAGAAAAGGCTGATTCTATTTACAGCCTCATATTTACTATACACAGCCCCTCATATTCGTAATTAACAAAACATTCCAATTATAACCTTGTATGTTACACAACCTTGCCGGTAGCCGGCCATGGAGGGAGCCCGCACAACGCAACAAAAAAATTCGGAAGATAGCCTTTGTAGTCCCTATCTTCCAGCTTTGCTGCATGAAAGGCTAGAAACTAGCCACAATCGGGGAAGAACTTCAAATAGCAAAGGGCAAGTGAAGCTTCTATCACCACACATTTGAAAAACCTTTTTTTGTCATCTTCTAGGTTGTTTAGCCTTTCTGCAAGCACTTCCCACAAAAAGTTTTTTCTTCGGATCCTTAATACTAGCAAAAGGATTACTATTTGGCATATGAACATAATCCGTATTTATACATGTAAGTATACACATACATATACGGGTGTCTAGTATAATTATGGGCCCTAGTTCTTTTCCAATTTTATGGGGCCCGAGGCTATTGCCTCTTTGCCTCATATAAAGGTTCGGCCCTGATTATTAACCAAGTTGTTGATACTAGTTAATCATTTTTGTATTGGTTTCTTTGTATATTACCCTAGTTTATTTCTCACAAAATAGATTAACTTAGTAGTATGTATACTTAAGCATTTCTTAATTCTTCACAAGAATATTACTTGAATTACTTTGATCATTCTCAAATGAGCCAACAAAACATTTATATTAATTAATTATACCTTGTGTATTACCCTAGTTCATTTCTCATAAATTAGATTTACTTTAGTGATTTGCATGATTTAATACTTGAATTCTTCACAAGAATATCATCTTGAATTTCCGCCACCATGATTTTTGCGGATACATATAGGATCACATGTTGGATCTTATCTAAATAGAAGTGATTAATCCATTTTTATTCCTAATTAATTGACCTAAAAAATTTCCCCCTAGTTCCCCTTTCATAACCAAATCAGTTCATTGGTGGTGACGGCAACTTCATTCGGTAGCGGCAGATTATGGCGGTGTGCAAGCCTCCTATGACGGCAACGACGGCATTGGAGAAAGAATTTCTTTCATATTGCCGGATAATTTATGGACAGATTTTCGGCGGTGGGGATTTTGGTCCAATTGTGAATAAAAAATCAGATTTAAGAAATTTTAAACCAGTTGGTACGGTACTATTTTTATGTTTTAATCCTATTAAATAAATTTACTGAATTAAATACTCCATACAAAAACACTAGTAAGAGAACGACAACGGTTCTATTGGAATGTGCATGCTCATATCATTATAACCTATTATATAAAATAATAATAAAATCTAATATATACCGTAATGTTAATTAGTACGGAGTATAACCGTGTGGGCTTTTAAATCTAGTCTTACGTGGGCTTCTGTAGTGGACTCACCCCTCATTCACGTGCTCTTTATAGAGCCCGTAACATGCTCCTTAGAATTTCTGGGATGTAGTACGTAAAAATTTATTGAATAATTGTACATTACATCAAGAGCTGAAGAGGGGATTGAAGGTTGGGAAGGGAAGGATTGAACGAAGACCCAACGGACAAAAGGAAGTATCAGACGAGGAACCGATGATGGACGGAAAGGTTCAATAATTCTGCCTTTTAAATGGGCACGTGGCTACTCCACAGTTGTCACTGTCATTTCCGTACTTTAGAGTACAACAATATCTGTCCATTTAAAATGCACTAGTATTCCACCCGTGCGTTGCACGGGAGTTAATATTTAAATATTATTTAATATTATGCAATAATATATAAATACATTTATATATAATAATATTATCACAAATATTAGAGGTTTAATAAGAAAACATATAATAAATTAATGAAAACCTGATTTTTACTACCGGGGTTGAAACTACTTCCATGTGAAGATCTTCTTGTCTAGGAGAGTGAATCGACGTCCGGTGAATTGTGTCGCTTCCTCTTATTGAAGATCATGTAGATGGCATTGTTTTCAATTTTTCGGATATCCATCATCAATGCACATCACACCCTAGTTATCTAGTACTCCGTATTTCTTAAAACATCTCTTTGTTTAGCACGCGTATAATTGTTCTAATTAGTTTTTTTTTCTCGATTTGTGTGTGTCATCCTTGCGCTGTTGCGCAGAGGCCATGCTAATCTAATTGTTCTAATTAGTTTATATTTATTAAATGTAGACATCTTTTATATACTTCTATCACTTGAATTTGGATTTAAATCATATATATATATATATATATATATATATATATATATATATATATATATATATATATATATATATATATATATATATATATATATATATATATATATTAAAGAGGAACTTTTTAAGAGCATACGGTGTGCCACATAATCCTGTCATGTCATCATATATAATAATTAATTAATTATTAATTACTTTTTATGTTTCTTATTGTTTATTACATTCTATTTTTTATTGTATATTGATATGGAAACAAAATATTGTACGATTATATAGAATCCACCTTATTTATACTACGTAACTTTTTGAGAACCTCTACTTAATTACTCCGTATTAATTTGTATGACACGGATTAGCATCCTTTTTTATTTGTAATAAAAAATAAAGTAGATTGAAAATTTATTTGTAAGAACTAAATTTTAGATGATGAAGTACGTCATTCATAAAATTTAGTTTAGTAGATTTAATTCATAATTTGTATTAAATTGTATGACACGGTTCAGTCATCCCTTTTTCATAATTTGGAAGATTCCGTCAATTTAGCCCAATCAGTTAGATTTAATTTATTACAGTAGAGTCAGACAATTCAACTCATTTTGGTATTATCAAACGGCTTTATATGAGACTGAATTTATTTTGCTTTTACATCACATTAAATTATACTACGCATATGATTTCGAAATTATCAAATTTACAATTAACTAAATTATGTAATGCTCGTGCATCGCATGGGCTTGAAAGCTAGTTGTACTTGTATTAAAAGATTTTTTTTGTTTAAAATTACACATGCATTAACACCATTTGGCATACTCAAATAAAATAAATATATTAATTTACGAAATCATTCTTTGTACTCTTTTTATAGGAATTAAAATTCACACTTAGGGATGGAGCCTGGTCAGGCCCGGGCAATACCGGTTTTGGAAAAGTGAAGCCCGTATGCTCTGGTACTGGTTTTGGTCGGGGCCTAAACATGACCTAGCCCTAAATCCTAGTCGGTACCCACCCATTTAATTAAAAAAAATTAAAAAATAAAGCCCAAAGCCCCTCACTTATTTCCTCCAGTCCGGGTACCAGGCCGGTACCGGTCCCTAAAAAATGGGCCCAAACCGATACCAACAGTACCGGTCCGGGGACAATTTTGGGTCAAGCTGCCCGGACCCAAATGCATTCCTATCCACATTCCACACCAATCAATTGATCATTTTAAATTATAATTTCTAAATAATAGTGTTTATATTCTTCACTTTTGTGATTTTGTCTCATCAACAACACATTCGTTGATATACTTATTTTTTATAGTCCGTACCTCATCCTTTTAAATCTTCGGATTTAAGTATATTGTGGATATGAAATTTTGAAATTGGGATTTGGAACAATCAATCATATGACGTTTATGTTTTTTTTGGAGCTAGAGCTTTTGCTATAATGAGATAAGGAATAGTACAGCGTTGATACTTGATACCTAGTCAAGAAGGATGAAAACTTCAAATCTGATGAACTCAAAGCATGCAAGGTTGTGCATTAGAAACAACAACAGGGAAAATAAAATGAAATAAGCAGTTCAAATCAAGAAACATTCACTTTGGGGGGGAGGGGGGGGATCTCAGCAACATGCACATCAGCCATTTGATGTCCCCCACTACTGCAGGCTCAACGGGCAACACCTCCACTTGCCCCATCTCAGAATGTTGCGTGATAAATAGCCCGCTTTCCCAACTCTGCTGCTTCTTCAACAGACAAATCATACCGATACCAGTTATCCAGATTCCATAAGCATATGGAGAACCAAATGCCACAGAGAACCTGTTTCACTTTATCCGTGAACCTTCACTATCCACATAATATAGTCTTGGACCCTTTTTATCCCAACCAGTGGTCATAGTTCCAAGTTTCCAATTGATAAGCTCATTCCACAGTAAGAATATAAAGCAAGAAATAATATATTACAAATCTGCCAAAGGTCATTGAACCATCTCAAACTCAATAAACCAGTTTTAGATTTTTGTTCAAGCTTATTCTTTAAACAGAAATTGCCCTAAATAGGAGTAAAAACGTTTTGAAATTCCAAAATAGGAGTATCATGTTTTTTATTATTCCTTGGACATGAGTAATCTGCCAAGTTTGGAAAAAAATGCCATGTTTAAAGCCTTGTAATGCCCAAACTTGGCAGAAATTTACTCTTATTTAGGGAATAAAAAACATGATACTCCTATTTTGGAATTTCAAAACGTTTTTACTCCTATTTAGGGAATTCTCTCTTTTTTAAACTATTGTCTAATTGTGTTACACAACGACTGAAAAATATCAATACATGTGCAGCTCTATTCATATTATATTATCCAGATTTTCCAAGGTAAAACCAAATGCTCAGAAACAATACTTAGCTTGGATTTTTTCCTCTCAAGTTACACTACTAACTTCCGCCTCCCAAACATAGCCTTCAAGAAACATGTTGAAAAAAAGAAAAAAGTACTCGAAATGAAAAGCATACTGTGACAAATCTCCTGCAGAACTGTGGATGCAAACACTAATATTTCCATTTTTTCAATCTACTTTCTCATCACCAAATCTTGCTCTCTGATCAACTCCAGGAGGATCATATACTCCTTGGACCTATATACCAAAAAAAGTAAATGGATTTAAATGAATTTGAATTTAAGAACATCAGGCACTGGTATATTCTGCTTTGGTATGGTAAATGAATTTGAATTTGAATTAGAATTTTTCACAGACAGTGAAGGTGACTCTTGGAAACCTAAAACCCGCAAGTTCATACACTACTATATATATTTGTTAACAATATGATAGTTCCAAATTCAGAATTAGTAAAAAAATTATTTTGCAATGATCCTAAAGTTGGATCTTTAGCAAAAAAGGTATCTCATATAGCAATAAATATGATTCTCTTTCCGGCCTAGGTTCCTGGCTTCTTAGAAGAGTATAGTTGAAAATATTTTGGTTGGATTCAGCAATATAATATATTCCTTGATTATAACTAAATCTCTTTTACCAAAATTAAACAAATGAAGAACAAATTGAATAGAGAATCTTAGCAATATGAGTTGACTTGAGCAAGAGTTTATTGCTGTCAAGCTGCTACTCTAAGAAGTTCAAATACGGAATGTTGTTTTTTTTATAATTGTGGATGGCCTACAAAGAAAGATTTTTTATTGAAAAAAACTGAATGAGTACATATCAATAGGATTGATAACTAAACTTAAAAAGGATAAGGATTAAACACGCACAAAAAAATGATCCATAGTAATAACTAACCATGTAAGCGGTTCACGATAATAGTGCTCTTCTTCTTCCTCAAGAGCCCATCCAAAAAATGCCACAACTGACCCTGCCCTAACACCAGCAGCCAAAGGAGGGTATCATTCGGCTGATTCAAATTGAGTTTGTGGTAAACTATTATTCTAAATCAAATAATCCATATCGCAACTTCTTCCCATTCGCAAAGGTGCATTCATACAACATAATTACATCTATAAGACTTCCTGGTCTGGGAATGTCCTGGACTCATTACAACATTTTAGGTTGACACTAAATCAATCCAATTCATGCCAATAGCACCACCTATTACTAAAAGATTCCCAACCCTAGGGAGACACTAAGGTTTACATTATAAAGTACTACTTCGTATATAACTAAAAACAATACTTTTGGAGTTTCTTACCCAAGAATTTGGCAAGGTTGTCAAAACTTTTGTTGATATCCTAGTCATAATCAATAAAATCTTTCTCTCGTCTCCTTGCTCTTGGAGTTTAGCCTATTAACAAAAAAGGAACCATCCATAAATATCAAATCATTAGAACTCTAAGAATACATGCTCTTGTGGATAGTGCTCTTCTTCTTCCTCAAGAGCCCATCCAAAAAATGCCACAACTGACCCTGCCCTAACACCAGCAGCCAAAGGAGGGTATCATTCGGCTGATTCAAATTGAGTTTGTGGTAAACTATTATTCTAAATCAAATAATCCGTATCGCAACTTCTTCCCATTCGCAAAGGTGCATTCATACAACATAATTACATCTATAAGACTTCCTGGTCTGGGAATGTCCTGGACTCATTACAACATTTTAGGTTGACACTAAATCAATCCAATTCATGCCAATAGCACCACCTATTACTAAAAGATTCCCAACCCTAGGGAGACACTAAGGTTTACATTATAAAGTACTACTTCGTATATAACTAAAAACAATACTTTTGGAGTTTCTTACCCAAGAATTTGGCAAGGTTGTCAAAACTTTTGTTGATATCCTAGTCATAATCAATAAAATCTTTCTCTCGTCTCCTTGCTCTTGGAGTTTAGCCTATTAACAAAAAAGGAACCATCCATAAATATCAAATCATTAGAACTCTAAGAATACATGCTCTTGGAATTTATCCATCAAATTTTCAAAATGCCTCCAATATCATCCTTATAACTAACACCAAAAATCAATGATTTGGAAAAAATCCAAATGTTTGATTTGGAAAATTTATGTTTCACTAATTTTGCCATAAATTTACCTATAGTAATCGAAGCATATTAGATTATAGCATACATAATTTGGAACTTCTATATCAACCTAGGAATACACAGTGATGGCAAGTCCGTAAGAAGATGATGATTATACATTTCGTTGAGATAAGAGAATTGAGTGAATCCTTCAAGGCTTAATTTATTTTTGTTCTTAATCGGACTCTAACATGGAAAGGCTGACTATCAGTTGTAAATATCATTCAAATCAGAAAGATGTCAACTATCATTGTTCTAGGATCTTCTGGTCTCTCATTCCTCTTCCAATATTTAATACTCCATCCGGTTCTAAATAAACTTCACACTTTCCTTTCTGGGATGGTCCAAAATAAACTTCACACTTCCTTATTTGGCAAAGAAATCTACATCAAAACAGTGTTAAACAGTGCTAAACAGTGTCTCAACAGTGCCAAACAGTGTCTCAACAGTGCCAAACAGTGTCTCAACAGTGTACTCTACAGTAAAGTCAACTTTATTTCCTTAATAACTGTGAAGTCAAACACTGAAGTTTAAAAAGAACCGGAGGGAGTAATAAAGAGTGAGATTTAGCTTTAATAAAAAGTAATCAAGCTACTGGTCACTCATGACCCACGAATCAAGCCCATCCATCTTGGGAACCAAAACATAAATTAAGAGCATTAATCTTATTACATAGAAGGTTTAACAATAGTCTACATTTGAATCGTACACCATCTGTAATGTTTAAGAACATTAAGAAACCTTTGAATCATAGACGGTTTAAGATTTAATGAATCCAAGGTCAAAATTCTTCTTAGACTACGAATGCAATAAAATAACACATAAGCCTGATCTCTGGAATTAAAAATCCTCTATCGTAGGAAGACAATTAAGGTTGAACAAAATCATCTCAATTAGACCGCTTTAGTTTCTGGACTCGTTAACACATTTTAGGGGCGATAGGTTGAAACTCAAAGCAAAACGAATATCTCAAATCTACTATTAAAAAATATGTAGTACATATTAGCAGTATCACCAAAGAAAGCAACAATATCACCAAAATGAATAAGGGCTAGTGAGCTACTGCTCTCAAAGGGCTTAAAGGAACCTGACTAAATTGGTTTGAGTTTAGTTCCAAGAACGGCTACTGTTTTCTGATGGGGAAAGTGATCCAGTAAAAGGGTTATTTAAAGAAACTATCAACGAAGGACTATTTTAAGCACGAAGTCAAGCTTAGAGGGAATAATTTCATTCTTCTTCTATTGTTTTTTGTTTGAACTTATTATTTTCATAAACTCTTAGATATTTCTCAACCACCTCTAGTGATGAATACCTCCATTTTTAGACATTTTTAGATTATTACCTTACTACTCAATAAATGTCAAAGGGTTTATTTTTAGAACTTTCAGACATGGTCCAATCATAAATGTATAATATAATAAAATGGAATGAAAGATTTTGCAGAAAGATAAGAACTAATTAGATTAGAGATTCAAAACATAAGAATTTAATTTGTAAGAACTAAACATAGATTATAGATCAGTTAAAACTAATTAGAAAATTGTTAAGTGTTATATGATTTAAAGATATACTCCATAGAGTATGAACTTATTCCAACAAACTATCCTAATAGATGAATTGATTGAATTTATGAGTTGTTAAGAGAAAACTGTATGAAGTATATAATTTATATGGAGTATAAATATATGGAGTATCAATTATAGTGGAAAGCATTTTTTGAAAACAAAAAAAAATATAAAAATGAATGTTCTCTGCATTGTCAACTTAACCTGTCCGAAGGAGAGCGGAGCAGCCTCCCCTGCTCTACATCGATTTCAAAGTTATGCACTTTGAAATCGTTTATTTCAAAAATCTCAATAGCAGTCACAGAATATTGCATATTCTTACTATCCTCATCTATTTGGGGCTTGTAAATATTGAAAAGTATAGGAATAAGTGAATCAAAAAACATATTCATACCCTTATTATCCTCATCTTTTTTGGGATCTTCCTGAAATTCCTAGCTTGTTCATTGTGGGAGCTACGGAAGCCTAAGAGACGCATACGAACATTCTGGACCTCTTCAATTCCAACGATGATAGCCAGTTCGGTAAGGAGGGTTTCAGAATACGATGGATATGATGGCGGGTGAAGCAGACCATTTACCTAAATTTGGATAATGTTGAAATTATCTTCACACAAAATTTCAATTAAAAAGGAAAAAATGAGAATTTCAGTCAAAATTAGGGTTCATCCAAATGACATGTTCTGAATCAAGAACGGTAAAGTGTAGGTTTGAGAAGAAGCAATTAAGCAAGTGAAGGAGAGTTAAAGAGTGCTTACCTTTGAATCGATCTTCAGCTGAGCAAGACGACTTCGATCTGCATATATGGAGAAGGTGGTCGGCGGATGAAGAAGAAAATAGAAGAGAAAATTTCTCTTGCTGAAGCGGAAGGGGTGCGATGGACGGAAACAAGAGAAAGGCGATTATTTTTTTCGGTGTAAAATTACGGAGCAGACCTTGGCACTAGGCGGGAGAATTTTCTCTCTCCAATGTAGTGCTTTTAGGTATAGGATGTTCAGATCTACTCCTCATGAAAAAGTTTTATACTCATTTTATTTTATTTGATTTCTACTTTATGCCGTTTCTCGTAGTATCTTGTTGTCTGATGTCATCAATATGACACTTTCAAGGAGAAAATCACATCCTAGTTCAAGGATGTTGGCATTGTTTGGTAACAATGGTTAGCGGTTAGCAGTTAACGGATTATGTTAGCGATTTTGACTGGCGGATTGATTTGGCGTTTTGACCGGCTGATTAGAGCAGTGGATAATTTAAAAAGTGTTTGACTAATTAGCGGTTTGGATATAGCTAGACAAAATTACATATAAGGGCTTCTCTTCAATTAAAAAAAAGGAAAAATTGATAGTAATAATCCCAACTATTGGCGGTCCGCTTATAATAATCCCAACTATTGATTATTACAGAATAATTCCAACTTTAGGGACCTTCCGCCAATAATGGTCCCTATGAATAAATTCTTGTAGTTTCTAAAGTGGATGAGATGAGATATAACAAGTAATCCCTATAAATAATCTCAACTTTTAATTTTTACGCTTAATTTCTATTTAAAATTCAATTTTTATAAAGGTAATATATGGTCATGGACCATTATTGGCGGATAGTCTATATAGTTGGGATTATACAAAAATAGTTGAGATTATTTTCAGCGGACCGGTAATAGTTGGGATTATTATTTTCAATTTTTCCTTAAAAAAAATGCATCCATCGATTTTTAGTATTATTGTCACTATGTTACGTATATGTGATTTGTTGTTTAGTATATACAATACGATAGTATAACATACGTAGTGTAGCATGACATGTGCCATACGTAATACGGAGTCTAACACATTAACACAAGTGCTGGAGGGGACCCACATAAATAAAAATGAAATTCACACTTATTATTCCGTATTTGTGTTGCTGCAACAGGCCTGATGTTAAAACGGACTTTACATATGTTTATCGAAACGGCAGAACTCAAACGCTGCTATGAGCAGCGTGTTGGATTTTGGCGTTTCAGAATCAAATCGCTGCTCCAACCAGCTCTTTGTCAAACGACCATTCTCAACAGTTTGATCAAAGTCAAACCGCCAACACCATTTGAAACGCCAAAAATGATGGATCCGCCATTATCCAAACATAGCCATTGACTTTAACATTGAACAATTACTATAAAAGATTATGAAGTTTTGTTTAAAAAAAACCTTGAGAACATTTTTTTAAATATTACTCCGTACTATGTATATTTATTCTACTTAACAAGCATTAGATAACATCCTACTAAAGGAAAATGTTTTTGTTTACTCACTAGGCTATATAAGAATCCTAAAAATAATAATTAAGAAAAGAATTGAGAAGTACGATACGACTCTTTTAGTATGCTAGGATATTTTTATTTTGATTGAAATTTGGTAGTCTGATCTGATCTGTTTAAGTTTGGTCTGGTCTGCTCTGAACTAGTCAGGTATGATAAATGTCTGGTTACAATTCTATGTACTTCGTATTTTATAACTATGAAAATCTGATCTGGTCTAATATTTTTTTATCTGGTCTAATATGTTTAAGTGTGGTCTGATTTGATCTGTTTAATTTTGGTCTACTACAGAAAACAATTCAAATAAAATCATTCTTAGTTCTAGGCTGCAGAATAACTCGTAAAAAAGTATGTTTGAATCGTTTGATAAATTGGTAAAAACTGCTCTAGCATATATTGATGCTTTTAAAGGTATTTGACAAATTCGTCAAGAAGCTCCGCCCACATGAATAATTTGGTATCAATTTTTTAAAAAGAGTATATATAGTTAATCGATTTGAACACATCCCTACACCAAAGATTATGCCTAATACAAAAACATTCACAACTTCTCGATATTATTATTATTATTATTATTATTATTATTATTATTATTATTATTATTATTATTATTATTATTATTATTATTATTATTATTATTATTATTATTATTATTATTATTATTATTATTATTATTATTATTATTATTATTATTATTATTATTATTATTATTATTATTATTATTATTATTATTATTATTATTATTATTATTATTATTATTATTATTATTATTATTATTATTATTATTATTATTATTATTATTATTATTATTATTATTATTATTATTATTATTATTATTATTATTATTATTATTATTATTATTATTATTATTATTATTATTATTATTATTATTATTATTATTATTATTATTATTATTATTATTATTATTATTATTATTATTATTATTATTATTATTATTTTTATTATTTTTATTATTATTATTATTACTATTACTATTACTATTACTATTACTATTATCATTACTATTATTATTATTATTATTATTATTATTACTATTAATATGATTGTAATTATATTATAATTGTATTCAAATTACAATTACAATTACAATTATAACTATAATAATTGTAATTATAATTATAGAAATATTCAAATAAAATCAGACCAGAAATATTCAGATTAGATCAGAAAGATTCAGATCAGATCATAAAAATTCTAATCAAATCAGATCAGAAAAATTCAGATCAAATCAGAACTTAAAAAATTCAGATCAGAAACATTCAGATCAGATGAAGAGAACAACTTCCAATTTGAGAAGTAGGGCGGATCAAGGGCAATTGTGCATCACCGGAGGGGATGCATTGATATGCAGCGCAATATGAGTGACGGCTTCATAAATAAACACCTTTAAATAAGAACACAAGCGGCATTTAATTATTTTTCTATCAAATGAAAAATAATTTTTCTAGTACGTGAGGCACTTAGGATGTTTTTACTTGGACTATTTTCAATCCCAGAACAGAACAGACCGACTTAAACAGACCAGACCATATTTAAACAGACCAAAACAAATCAAATGTTTGGTAGCCCACTCATAGATGCCTATTTCCCATGGAACAAAATCTAAAACTTCGTCCCGATGATGGTAGCCCACTCATAGATGCCTCCCTCTACCGCAGATTAATTGGGCGACTATTATATCTCACTGTGACTCGTCCAGATATAGTCTACTCAGTTAGTCAACTTAGCCAATTTCTCAGCTCTCCACGCCAAACACATCTTGATGCAGCTATTCGTGTGCTTCGTTATTTGAAGCAAACACCTGGTCAAGGCATTTTTCTATCATCCGATAGTGATATCACCTTGACAGGTTATTGTGATGTTGATTGGGCCGGATGCTCTTTTACTCGCCGATCTAGCACTGGCTATTTTATCACCCTTGGAGCTTCACCTATATCATGGCGGACAAAGAAACAATCTGTTGTCTCTCGCTCTTCTGCTGAGGCAGAATACCGCGCCATGGCTGTAACAGTTAGTGAAATTCTATGGTTACGATGGTTGCTACGTGATCTTACAGATCATCAACAACATCCGACATTACTTTACTGTGATAATCAGGCTGCACGACATATTGCGCTTAACCCAATATTTCATGAACGTACCAAGCATGTCGAAATGGATTGTTATTTTGTACGAGAACGTGTTGCTAGTAATGAGATCCAGCCAAAATTCATTTCAACAGAAAATCAAGTGGCCGATATATTTACAAAAGCATTAGGGGCAGACCGTTTTCAGTTCCTTCGTAGCAAGTTGGGTGTTCGTGACCTACACACTCCACCTTGAGGGGGAGTATTGAAGCCTACGTGTGTTTACTATTCCATATATGTATTGAACTAGTTGACTAGAATTATTATTTGCATATTACTTGTATTATTGTATGGCCCATGCAACTCTTTCCTAGCAAGCACTCTTCATACTCATTGTATATATTATATATGTACGTAGATGTAATGATAAAATGAGAAGGAGAATTCCTCCACTATTCTTCACGTATAACTTCCGCACTTATTTTAGTATTTTAGTTTCATTCTCATTCTCAATTAAATTTATCACAGTTAAACAAACTTTTAAATATAACTGTATTTTTAATATATATTTTGGTGCAATCCAGTCACAAGATCCTCATTCTGCCTTGAGCCACACTTAAAAATCTTCGTAAATGGGTTGGTTTCTATTCAGCCAAAAGGTGTGTTGATTCCTAGTCAAAAGGTCGATCTCCAATCCGTTCAGGCCGCCAAATTTCCATATTCTTTCAGGGCGTTAAACCATCTGGAGAGAAATTGCAAGTCCCAACTTAGATCGTCACTCGATTATGTGAACGTTGGTTTTCACCGTGCTCCCTTACCCTTCCGCCACCATCCCCATGTTATTTATATGTATTCGATTTGATCATGTCTTTCATTATTTTGTTTCATTCCAAGTATTATATTTGTTGGAAGTATCTTATCAAGCTCTAAAACTTGTTTCTAAAGTTCATTTAAAAAATATTAAGACAAAATTCAAGAAAATAATTCCAACTTTTATGCATTCTAAAATAATAATTAATCTCTGCTGAGAGTTTCCATAAAAATAATATGTGCTAGCAAAAGTGTCTACAAGAACAACTTACGGTGAATTCAAACTAATGCCAATTTAGTACACTCAACTTGTGCCTCCACTTTCACCTTTACCGCAATTCATCTCAGTTAACACTTTTATGTTCTAACCTAGAGAGATCCACAAATGGTGTTGAGATTAAACGAGTTTTAGTTTGAATTTGCCCCGAGAAGAAGAGTATGGAAGAGAAAAGTGAGAGTATTGAGAGTATTAAACAAACATTAATTTGAATTCACCCCAATTTAATCTAAAATCTTATAATTGCCAATGAGGGTAAGGGTATTTTAGGAATGAAAAAAAATTGTTGCGGTAATCATGTAGCTTAATAGAGCGGTAAATTCTGTATTACCATGTGTACCATATTAAAGGAACTTAACTCCTCGTTTTGCTTCCGTGAATTATCGCTACCATCCCTCCATCTCCGTCTCTCTTCATCGGCTTGAATACACTGTCCATTTTCTCTGTCAGCGGCTTCTAACAGTGTCCTAACCTCACAGAGCTGATCTAATCGTATCGGTGTTACGCTGATAATCATCCAGGTGTGTCGTTTTTCCGTTTTCTCTGTATGTTTCGTGCGGAATTTTGGCCATCTCCACCATTTTTCTCTACCAGATTATGCAATATTGTGCCTGAATTTTTGTTTCAAGGTATAGTGCAGTCCTCTCTATGTTTAAAGAAGTTTTGGAGTTCTACGCACTTATCTATGTAAGTAATTTACCACACCAAATTGTTTACCATTTATTTAACCAAAGGGTTCTGTTATTTGTAATAGTTCTCCTGTTGGGTTGGTTTATTCATAATATAGAGTGTGTCATTAAAACTTAATGTTAAACTGTGTAAGGTGTAAAATTTTCGTGAACTGTGAGTCTAAAATTGTGATGAGTTCGTTGACAAAATTAGCATGCTCATATCATCAGTTTTTAAAGATTTAGTTGAATGAGTCTTCTTTAATTTTTGTTAGACAAACTTTTGGGATTAAAAGGGAATCTTATTAGCACAATGTCTTTTCGTGGAAATGCCCTTATGTTCACCTCAATTTGAATGTAATGTTCTTTTATTTTATTTGCTTTTTACATTCTTGTTTACATTATTATGTTTATGACATTTCACGTTTAAGCGTATAATTTGTAAATACGGAGTACCTTTTTTGGTATGGGAGGAGTGAGAGTAACATGAGTAAGTTTTAATTGCCTTAAATGTGTTGTAAACTTAAGCCACAACACCAATTCCTAAGAGCATCTCCAATGCTAGAATGTGCATGTTGCACATGTGGCATGAGAGATAGCCACATAAATATTAGTAAATAAATTATTTCTCTTCTTATTTGAATGATTGTATACAATTTTGGTATGTTTTTCCCTGCAATGTCAACTGCAATGTCAACATCTAGACGGTCTCCTTGACATTGTGGAGAAAAACTTACCAAAATTGTATAAAATCATTCAAATAAGAAGAGAAATAATTTAATTACTAATATTTATGCGGTTATCTCTCATTCCACCTGTGCACCGTGCACATTGTAGCATTGAAGATGCTCTAAGGCCCACTACTAGGCTTTCTATTCTCTGTTTGGGGCCGGTTAACCGTCCCCATCCTTTGTAATTTTTAAGTTCCTTTGTGATTCTTAAGTTCACGTCCTCTGTCACTCTGTTTGGTGTTTATTACACACACACATATCTTTTTGAAAATGTGACATCATGTGTGATAAACCTTTTTCAATTTTCAATAAACCCAACTAATATGCCTCTTTTTTATTTGAGAGTTGTCCTTTACTTTTTTGGCACAGCCTAATGTAACCCAAGTTATATCCTTACATATATGTGTATTTATGAAGGGATATAGTTGCACACATCTAAATGTAACGGTCCTAGATCACCCAGATGCAATACAGAACATCTATGGTCCTCAATACATGCTTCAAGAGTTTGTAGACATGAGATTTACTCAGATGGATATGGTAATCTTTTTTCAGGATATGTTGTTTTGCTTATCACTAATGCACTATTTATCGATCCCTTGAGCCTTAGCTGGGTTTAAAACACGGCAGGGAAGGAAGATAATAGAGTTTAAGAATATTTTATGTTTCATTTAGACTAAATAAATGTGTGTTTCATTTGGTGCAAGTCCGTTCATTACTTCATTTAGTGAAGGAGAATAATTGCGCAATGAAATTGAAAAGGCAAAGAGGAAAGCTAATGACTTTTAAAAATAAGCTTACGAAGCTAATGAAATAAATAAAGTGCTGATTAAATAGGTGGAATTTTTCGAAAAAGAAGTAAGAATCATGAAGGGTGTTATGGAAAAGTTTTTCAACGTTATGGGAAGCGGTTTTTCGAAGTTACTTCGTATTTTTGAATGAGGTAATTCATTAGTTTATATTCATTATTTTCAGTGTTTTCGTTACCGAAAATATATACTTCTCTACTATTATGTGATAGGTTGATAAGGAGCATAATAAAGTCCATGGTGATGATGATGATGTTGGTGGTAATGATGGTGATGATGATGGTGATGCTCCAGTTGATGCTGATGGTTACAGTGATGGTGATGTTGATGATGATTATGATAAACAATCTTCCTTAAGCAACAATTTTAGCTTTTAGATTTACTTTGTCCCATCTTAATGTTTTTAGAGTTGCTAAATTAACTATATCTATTTCCTTTTTTCATAAGTTGTGGAGTTCAAATGACTTTGATAAAATTATTGTTGTAATTACTTTTTAGTAATAAATTTGAGTTGGATTTTGACTTTCTATATTATTTCACAAAACAATCATTTTCTTAACTATGTAGTTTATTAGCTTTATTAGCTATTTATTTACGTATCTAAACTACAATAAAAACATTTTCTATATCAATAAATTGAGGCAAAATGATATAGTTTTCTTTAAATGTATATTTTTTAAAACATCAATATATGGCTGCCTCTAAACAGCATTCCCAACAATTGTAAAAGTTGTCTCACAATATTATTTATAGAACAATGTAATATAGCCTCTAAAAATGTCTGAGGTGAAAGGATATGATTTCTTCTAAATATACCTTTTAGAAGTGTATCATTTGTTTCCTCTAAGTGAGTTTTTAGAGGCAAACATCATATAGTGACCGATTTTTATCGGCAACCACTGAATTGCCCCAAAATAGCATTATGGGCTACTTTCTGATATGATGGTCCCAAGTGAGGTAAAAGTCTAGAGGGGAGGGGGGGGGGGTGAATAGACTTTTAAATCTTTTCATTTTTCAACCCTTTTTTCCTCTAACAAAATGAGTTCCAATATCTTTTGGGAGACATTGATACATACAACGAAAGTTTTAACCTCAATAGTGTGACACTTTATAGTAACAAAGGTTATGACCCTTTTAGTTGTGAAAAGATGAATGAAACAAAGCACAAATGTGTTTTCCAGAATGCCAGAACCTGAAGAAACAAACTGCCAGTTTACTGGGAGCTGGAAGCTGAAATGTTCAGAAGCAGGCTGCCGAATAGGGATACTGATTCAATGGTTAAGATATACCAAGGAACTATACTCTAACACATTGATGGGCTTTTAGAACAGGCTTAACACATAAGTATGAAGGAATTAGACCTGTAGAAATAGATCACTTTGATGAACAAGGAAGGCTTAACACAGAAACAAGGAATTTGATTCACAGTGAACTGGAAAGTTCACTAGATAATTTTTGTGAGCAAGTTGATTTTCTAGGAAGTTGTGAAGGTGAGTGAGAACTGTAGTGTGTATTGGGAGCTGAATATAAAAGGTAACACAAGATATATCCTGGTTCAGAGGTGGTGTAATCCTCCTACTTCCAGTCCCAACCTATTTCAGATGGATTTCCACTAAATGAATATCCCATTACATTTAGTGCCCAATCTATCCCTGGCACAGACATAGATTGTGAGGTTTTTCGCAAGGAATTTGAACACCATTCCAAGCTACTC
>CAMAPF010000909.1:0-26264 GCA_945859915.1 Cuscuta epithymum
ATGTAGGGCTATATATCTTGACATAAATAAATTTCTGAAACTATTGGTCAACTAAACTATTACAACCTCTCATTGCTCCGAGGTTTATAACGTAACTCACAACAAATATACTCCGTATTTAATTACATTGAAATAAAAATATATTGGAAAATTTGAAAATAATAATCCCAACTATGGCTGGTCCGCCCATAATAATCTCAACTATTGATTATTTTTGTATAATCCCAACTATATGGACCATCCGCCAATAATGGTCCATGACCAGATATTACCTCCTATAAAAAGTGAATTTTAAATAGAAATTAAGCGTAAAATTAAAAGTTGAGATTATTTATAGGGATTACTTGTTATATCTCTTCTCATCCACTTTAGAAACTACGAGAATTTATTTATAGGGACCATTATTGGCGGAAGGTCCCTAAAGTTGGGATTATTCTGAAATAATCGATAGTTGGGATTATTATGGGCGGACCATCAATAGTTGGGATTATTACTATCAATTTTTCCAAATATATTTAGAATCTATTTATACTAAAAGTTAGTACCACTTTATTATTTGTGGTGACGAAAAAGAATATTTGATTACTAATTTTGTAGACAAATCAAATGTTGTTGAAGCAGAAGCATTTGAAGCATTAACACTTGAATTTCTACATTCTCTAAGAACAACTAGACTTCCTAATTCACAGATTAAGTTAAAAGTAGGAACTCCAGTCATGTTGTTACGAATATTGACCAGGAGGATTGTGCAATGATACTAGATTATTGGTCACAAGAATGATAAATCATGTTATTGGAGCAAAAGCAATGTCTGTAAGCGACATTGGGAATAAGATTTATTTTCCTCACATGTCCACATGTCCTTCACAATCACCTTGGCCTTTCAATCTTATGAGAAGACGATGATTATCATATGCAATGATTATCAACAAATCTGAGGGTCAATCGCTCGTGAATGTTGGAATATATATATTTGTCAAACCTGTTTTTAGTCAAGGACAATTATATGGCGCGATATCAAGAGTTCAAAGAAAGAAGGACTAACGATTTAGATATATGTAAATAGGAAAATCATTAGACACCACCACAAATATTGTGTTAAGATGGTTTTCCAAAACCTATAGCATGTATGTCTTTGTTCGAATATCAATAATGATATAGTTTTTTTAACGTGGTAGACAAACCACCTAAGTCAATGAGGCAAATGCCGGGGAACATTTATTGAGTTTTATTAATAAGTAGAAACATACATGATGTAGAGGAGGACTAGGCCAAAAACTATATAGAGAAGGCACACTACCTCGAAATACAATGAAATAAAGTTAAAGACTAATATTGGGGGCAATACCTGACCCAATTAAAAATCAACTGATACATCTTAAATAAGGAATACCAAAAAATCTAAGTAATATGCTTTCCTAAACCAAATAGGCAAAGAAGAAATTTGGGAAAAAACAAATAAAATGGGTCGGATACAAATCAGTAATGTAATGGACCAGATGCAATGACATAGTTTTTTTGTAAGCTTGGACGCAACAACACCTATCTTTCATACATAATCAAGCGAGTTTGAGAAACCCTAAGAAAATCTACAATAAATGATATGATTTTTACTCAATTACAATTACAAAAGATAACTACTGCATTTTATACCTATACTATTATTGTCTCTTAAATTTCCAAATATCTCAAATAAATGTCTTTGGTTACAATTTAAAACAAAACTTAACAATGTCATTTTTCATTAATTAATTTCTACTTTAGTTCAATACATGCCTATTGAAAAATTAAAGTTGAATAACACTCATATTGGAGCTATAATTTAGGGGAAAATAATTTAAATATTCCAAATTTTAAATTGGTGTGAGGTAAGCACTCCAAACTTACACAAATCTTTATATAAAAAGTTATATTAGTAAATCATCATATGTTTTTTCACAAATAATTTTATGGTGTTAAATGCATAATTTGTACTACCTCCGTCCCTTTTATATTGGTACGGAGGAAGGTAGCACGATTATTAAGAAAAGTGGGTTTGTGTGGTTGATATTAATTGATAAAGTAAAAATAAAGTAAGAATGATTTGGAGCCACACAAACTTTACCAAATACGGTATGAGACAATATTAATGGGACTTCCCAAAAAGGTAAAACGGGACAATATAAGGGGGACGGAGGTAGTAATACACAAAGCACTTATGAGGATGGATAATTAAAATTAGATTTTACCAGATTAATGTTATTTATTTTAGAAATGCTATTTTAGAGTGTTAACAACATTCAAATAAAGCTTAGATTACTTTAAATTATGTACTTATTGTGATAAATAAATTTGTATTTGTATTTGTGAAAATAATCTTTATCTTTATATAATTTAAAGTAACAGTCTTTGCACAACAATTAGAGGGAAAATCCCGCCCAAATTAAAATCATAATAGGGAATTAATACTTAGCTTAGCAATGCACTTTAGAGAAATCCCGCCCAAATATTCTCATTTGATCTTAATATTTGCCACATAATTGTTTTAGAAATAATCTCATCCCCTCTCAATTATCTTCAACCATCATCCCATAATAAATTGATCTTTTGTGGGTTCCGCATTAACTAATTAACTCTAATTTCATAAATAATCTCAAAATAATCCGGTTTCATATTTTGATCTTTGATTATTCTATCAATTAATCCTGCCCAATAATCTCTCTCACTCAACCATGCTCCTTGAAATAATCCGCCATGTCATTGTAATAATCACCTAATAATCTTATGGATGGTGATGCCCTAAGAAGATTACATAATATTTGGGTATAAATATGGAATGTAGGGTTGCTACAATTTCTCGAGAGAAAATTGTTGCACATTTTCATTTAAAATTGCAATTTAACCCAGCCGTCCATTATTACTACATGTAGGGAAAGTTCCCGAAATAGGACTAAAACAGTTTGGAAATTCCAAAATAGGACTGTCATGTTTTTTATTCCTAAAATAGGAGTAATTACTGTCAAGTTTGGGAAATACTGCCATGTTTGAAGTCTGGTACTACCAAAACATGATAGTAATTAGTCCTATTTTAGGAATAAAAACGTGGAAGTCCTATTTTGGAATTTTCAAACCTTTTTAGTCTTATTTTGGGTAATATCTCCTACATGTAAGGTAAGTAAATAATGTTTTAAACATGGTGGGATATTGTTAGGCAATCATGTTTAAACATGATACAATCATACGACACATATATGATCATGTTTTAGCAACATGCTCATATCATATATTATAAACAAATATAATTTTATGGTGTTAAGTACATAATTTAAAATACACAAAATTTTTATGATTTGCAAGTAAAATGAAATTATACCGGATGTAATATTATTTATTTCACAAATTAAATTTTAATATGGTAACTGCATTGATAAAAAAACTTAGAGTATGCTAAATTATGTAATTGTGCCAATAAATTTGTGGAGAAAAACTTATTAAAACAAATAAAATAATTCAAATAAGAAGAGATATAAATTGTTCATTAATCTTTTTGTGTCTATCTCTCTCATTCAAGTATTCAACATGTATATTGTACACATTGTAGCATTGAAAATGTTCTTAGTCATGTATATGTAATTATTTGGAAAATATTTCCCAAACTCTAGAAATATTTAATTACATTTTCATCATAAGACTGTTTTCTTTTGGACTGTTTTCAGTCCAAGACCAGACCAGAATTTCACAGTTATAAAATACACATAGACCAGACATTTACCAAACCAGACAAGACCATATCAGACCAGCAAATTTCAGTCTAAAAGAAAACATCCTAAGAATGTTTTCTTTTAGACTGTTTTCAGTTTTAGACCAGATCAGACCAGAGCAGATCACACCAGACCAAATCAGATCAGACCATACCAGACCAGACTTTCTTAGTTATAAAATACAAAAAGATCAGACATTTACCAGACCAGACCAGATCAGATCAGGCCAGATCAGACCAGACTGGCAAATTTCTGTCTAAAAGAAAACATCCTAAGTCCACATGCAATGGGTAATTTTCTGTAAAGTAATAGACACTAATTTGGTAATTTTTAAAGTTATAAATTAAAAAATATTATCTGCTTGAGTCAGATTAGGAGGTAATTATAGTTGGTCATTCTTACAATAAGTTCATATACATTTGCCTTCAGAATTTAAAAAACCCCTAATAAGGAACAAAGAATTTCAATACATTAGAGTCAATTTTATTTTAAAAAATATTACCTACTTGAGTCTGATTAGGAGGTAATTATAGTTGGTCATTTTGGTCAATAAATGATTTTGACCTAAAAAAAATTGGGTCATATATTGGTGTATCACTAAAAATAATTCTAAATGATATACCATTTACAACATATATTTGAAATAAATTAACCTTACACTTTTTATGAAATATGACGAACATGAAATGAAATTCAACATCAAAATTGAGATCAACAAATCAACACAAAATTGAAGTTATGATACAAAAGACTAACGACACTACCTATATCAAGGACATTTGACATTAAAAAATTTCACTAGTATATATTTGCTAAATTCTCTTTTATACAAACTTATTTGTATGTTGTCATATAGAGAGTTGTCAATGAGTGAGTTAATATTTTTATATGAAAATGATGATCACACATTATCAACACTAAAGATTGAAGTACAAAGAGAGTTTTGTCAAAAACTAAGATGGTTTTGTTCAATCGCTCAGAATAATGGAGGTAATTTTTTAAAACTTCTGAATGAACTGACTAACGAAACACAACACTTCAAAAATTCTAACCAAATGATGTTACATGACTCTATTTTTAGTTAGATGACATTATACTTTCACTTTCTTCCATTGGTCTACTCTAACGAAAACAGTAAAACACTTTAACACCATGTAATTAATTACTCACATTTCCAAAAACCTTTACCTACTTTTCTTATTTCATTTGCCTCAATAAATTTCTCAGATGTTCCATTTAGTAATACGTATGTAGTACTGATTTATTCGTTGTTTACACGTTTCAAATTCACCACTAATCACATACTTTTATTTTTTTTATTAATAACTATCTCACTTTTTCGTGGAGGTAATATATTTTATTTTTTAATTCCCTACATCCTATACAAGCTCTAGATTTCTATAAATTATGTTAGAACCTATAGTGTTTTTTCATATTTTAATAATTTATTATCGTGCTCTAGATGCCACCCATGCAACACACGGGTCAATAGTCTAGTTTTTATATAAAGTTTGAGGTATATATATATATATATATATATATATATATACATATGTATGTATGTATGTATGTATGTATGTATGTATAGGTTTAAGATCAAATGAGAATATTATCTAGGGAAAGAAATGAGAATACATTGGAACCGTTAGATTGAAGCTTTTTTCTAATTTTTAATTATTTTCGTGGAAGGGTGTTTTAGCCATTTTATATTTATTTCCTTTTCAGCAAAGATATGTTCCGATTATATTCTCCTCTATTTTTGGACATGTGATTTGTTTCTTTCAACCGTTACGTTATCACCATTACTTTTATCCTTATCAACTTATCATCTTCTTCACCATTATTTTGAGAAGAGACCATCACTGCAATCTCTATTTGTCAATTTTTTGTTTTTGCTGCAAGATATTTCACACCTCGCAGAACAAAATCCCTCTCTAGCAAGGATTATTCAAAAAGATTGTATTGACAACTTCTTGAATTAAAACTTCAAACCATTCTTTCTTGATATTCACTCGATTTAGCGATAATATGGCTATATGGGTATCACTCAGGTGACTTGGCCTCTTATACTGGTTAATCTTTATTTTTATGTTTCCACCGCCAATTACCTCGCACACTTGCAGTTATAGGGTACGAGAGATGCACTGAAGTTCTATGTTAGAGTGTTGTTCAAAAGTTGGATGATGTGCGATTTTATGCGGAAATTAAAAATTATTTTGGATAGAAGATATTGAAATAGTTCGATGTTATAGTACATTTCGAATGTATTTTGGTGCATAATAATTTCATCATTACTGTTACTTAATATTTCAATGCATTTTGATGTTTAGTTTAATGCACTTCCACTAAATTACATCGTGCACAAAGTTTTGTGCACTTTCAATATCTTAAAAAGTGCATGTTAATGAGATAAATAGTTTAATACTTTAAAGCTTACATAGAAAGTGCATATTAATGACATAAAAAGTGCATGCATATTAGTGAGATAAATAGTGCACATTATTGAAATGAAAAGTATTATTTACAAATGTGAAAACTATCTTACAAATGTAACATAAAGTGCACGATATACTACAAATTTACAATGAAAAATATTTATCAACAAACTTATGAGATGCACACATACAAGTCACAACTCACAAGTGCATGATAATTCAATCATAATGTATCAATACTTTTCGGGTAAATTGAAGTGCACATTGTTTAAGTCCATGTAAATCCACAATAATGAAACTATTGTTAATTGCTTTGAAATGCGTTTTACCACAAAAACTAGGCGCATTTTATAATTAATTCAACACTATAGATAAATCTTAAGAAAAAATATATAATATTATAGAAAAATGAAAAGAGAACAATTCAAAAGTAAGAAGTTACAATGCTCGTTGTTTGTGCACTATATGTCCACACGTGTTGCACATCTATCTATATACTATAGGCTGCACCTTTAATATTATGATACTCTCCGTATAATATTGATGCATAACTATCTTATGAACAATGCACATATATATTTAAATGGAAAATAATTGTGGTTCGTGAATCTCAGTACATTAGGAGACTTGCCATAATTGCAACTACTCCTAATTACTCCGTAAAATGAAAAACTTCCAAATTAGCTCCACATGCTTAGGAAGGCAAGTGCACAATTGATTTACGTAAAAGTCCCTATGATGCAAATTAAACGTAACATATTTAATGCAAGTTATTGCTTTCCTTAATTTTTGAGATTTTGATAATTAATTGAATTGCAAAACTCGACCATCAGATTAAAGATCTCAACGATTCTCCTTCTTTCTCATTTCTCTCCTAGAACATCTTTCTCACCGGAATCGTTCCCTATATATATATAATTAGGTTCAAGTGAGAAAATGATCCTAGGAGAGAAATGAGAATGAATCTGGACCGTTAGATTATAATCTGTGAAATTGAATGTGCATTAAGTGAAACTGAAATGTGCATTAGGTGAAATCGAAATGCGCAGCCTAAAAGGTAAGCTGAAATGTGCACTGGGTGAAACTGAAATGTGCAGAATAAAACTATGATGTGGTGCATTTTTTTAAGCCTTTTATTCTGCACATTTCAATTTCACGTAATGCACATTTGAGTTTTACTTTTCATTCTGCACATTTCAATTTCACTTAATGCACATTTCAGTTTTACCAAATGCACAGTTCAATTTCACATCATACAATCCAACGGTCCATATTCATTCTCATTTCTCTCCCGAGAGTCCTTTCTCACTGGAACCCTCCCCTATATATATATATTACATATGTCAGTTCAGGATATTTATCTCACACCCATTCAAAGCTTGGAGTATTTATATTATTTTTCTCTATTTATTTCCTTTTTTTTTTTGGAAAAAAGGCGGCTTATATTGATAGAGAAACATTCAGTAAGGGACAAAAGAGACAAAGGAAGCATTTCCAGCCACCGACCCTCGGACCAGCCTGAGAACCAATCACATTAAACAGAGCAATGTGATTCGCTAATCCTATAACGAGTCTAGATGAGCCTATCGTGGCCAGAGCAAAACCCCTCTCACCCCAGCCTAATGTAATAATCTACAAAACAAAAACAAAAGAGTGACCACAAGAACAATAAAAACTGTAAGAGTGTGGAAATTAAAATGCATCCTAAGGGGGTGTTTGGAACTGATTCTGCTTCTGCTTCTTTTTTAAAAGCAGAAGCTGAATCAGAATCAGTTTTCAGAAGCTGGTACCCCCCAGCTTCTAAAAAAACTGATTCTGAGAGTAAATTAGAGTTCCAGAAGTGCTTCTGGAATTTCACCCAAACACTCCAGCTTCTGCTTCTGCTCCCTGAAGGAGCAGAATCAGTTTTGAGAATCAGATCCAAACACCCCCTAATTATCACGAACGAGCTCCAATGGCGTGGTTGTGATTCTGGAGGAGTCCGAGCTCTACTAATGTCAACACACTCTAAGAGAACGCAGACAGAAAGCCCCTAAGTTTAAAAGTAACATGTTTAATTTATTTATTTATTTTTTTGTTAAAAGTAACTAGTTTTCCCTTTTCTTTAATATCACCTTGTCCTGGCCACCCATCATCTGATATTCTGATCAATGGCTCTGCTTAACACACAGATCCAAAAGTCTCCTGTAACAAGAGCCTACTCTAACTATGCCTACAGTATTGGGACGAGGAGAAGCAATATAGTGAAGGGTAGTGGAGGACGAGGAGCGGGAGGATGTTGCTCCGCCATTGCAATTGATGCACCGGACGCCGTTTCCGGCGCATCAGATGTCAGATGGGGTTCGGTGCTGCTACAGGGCACCCGTGAGGAGATGGAGGACGACGCCATGATAGTCCAGTCAGACGACCTTGCTGGATTCTCTTATGCTGCGGTTTTTGATGGCCATGCTGGGTTTTCTTCTGTTAGATTCCTCCGGTGCGTGGAAATAGATAAGATAACTTCAATCACATGTTATTAGACTTGAAAGTTAGGGGAAATGAAAAGAATTACAATTAAATATAGGTGAAATGTATGTCTTTTGGGGATTCTTTTTAAAATAAGAATCAGAATTTTCTGCATACTATAAAATGATTCAGGCTTTATTGTTTAGGAATTAGGATAGTGAGTAAACGGTATAGAATTGTTGTCAACTGTGATTAGGTGTTTCTTCTTTCTCCGTCCCCAATTGAGAGGTTCTATGTGCGGATTTTGAGGTGCTGTACGGTTGTACCTACTATAGATTTGGATTTTAGAATTAATTTTGATAACATTTAAATTAGTTGAATCAACTGAAACCGTTAGAATTAATGAAATTCTGGCGGAAGCGGCTGAATTAGTTGAATTATGGATAAATTATACTCCGTATTATATTTAAAATATATTTTATTAATAAAGTAAAGAAAAATTATGGAATATAGCTAAAGTGATCCTAAAGAAAAATTATGAAAAATAGCTAAAGTGATTCTCTTGAGTAACTTTAGCCAATTCAGTAACTCCAATTTTACTTAAAAAGTACTCCAGCCAAAAAAAACCTGTACTTCAGCCAAGTACACGTGTAGTAATGATTACGCGTGTACACAATTCAGCGCGAGGAATAAAAAATTACGTATTTGGTAAATTAGTTGATCTAAAAGGCTGAAAATATGAGTTACCTAACGGTCTCCGTAAAGGTTGACCAAACAATTAGAACACCATCAATCATTACATTAACTTAAAAATTTAAAGAATTAAAAAATTGGGATGACAAAAAAAGTCAAATCATTTTGGGACGGAGTGAGTCAAAATAATGACATAAAAAAGTCAGTAGACAGAATGAAAAGAATTAAAGCCGAGTACCAAAAATGTCATTTCCATTTTACTCACTAGTCGGTAGACTAAAAATGGCAAAAACTTTATTACGTGGCTCAAATTATTGTCCCACACACGTTCCGTTCGTGTCGGGCTCCACTAAAAGCGTTTGTAAGCTATAACCCTCTGACACTCTCTAGAGTTGAACTAATTGATTTACTTGATTTCTATTTACTACTTCCTGGCTATTTGTTGACAATTATAGCATGCAAATATTTAACTGTTTTACAAGGTTTTCATTTAGAAAGGTTTTTTGAATGATGCATGGCATGGGCTATAAACCACAGGGATGAACTATATGAAGAATGTGTTAGAGCATTACATGGTGGGGTGTTGTTGAACGGAAAAGACCTAAATGTGATACGAAAAGCACTTCAAGAGGCTTTTGAAAATGCTGATGCAAAACTTGTGAATTGGTAAGTTCCAAAAATGTTATATCTTTGAAAGTTCTGATCTTGTTTTACCGGGCTTCTCGGTAACATGGTCCAGTTATGATTTAAGTCTTCTATATATGAATGCATTTAAGGTTTAGCTGCTATTTCATTTTATAAGGCTTGAGACAAGCGGTCAAGAAATTGAATCTGGATCAACAGCTACAGTTATCTTTGTTAGAAATGACACTATGTTCATTTCACATGTTGGGGATTCATGTGTGGTATGTGATATTTATCAAGTCTCATCAATATCAAAGGATTTATTGCATCTGTTTTCTATACAATACATCAAACTTGCCCATGTGTCATGTATTTTAGGTAACAGGCCAACTTTGAATTTGGCTTTTAGATCATTGTAACAGTTAGTAAAAATGTCACTGTTGACATTTTTAGATGTTTGAAGAGAGGCACTATAAAGTCACTGCTTCTCTTTTAGAATTTATCAAACAGTTAAAAATTAATTTATCATTACAATTGGAGTTGTAGTTGTTACAATCAAATTATTGAGATGATCTAATGGTTCAAATTGATATTTGATAGTAGTACTAATGAGCAAAAAAATCCTTGACCCTTCTAAAATCAATTGTTAGCCAAAATCAAAATCCCCCCAGACTAGAACTTTCTTAAGGCTTTGTTTGCAACCACTTGTGCTTAAATAAAAGCACTTTTTGGGAAAAAGTGATTAGTAGTAAAAGTTGGTAGTGTTTGGTAAAATAAGTGCTTTTTGTGTAATAGAAAAAGTAAAAAGTAGATTCTACACGAAAACCGAGAAAGTAAAAGTTGGTAGTGTTTGGTAAAATAAGTGCTTTTTTCTTTTAAAAAAAGCCAAAATCACTTTTCTTAAGTAATTGCAAACAAGCCCTAAGTGTGTCTGGCTTGATATTTCACACATACTCAGGTTATCTCACGGTTTGGGAAAGCAGACACATTGACTGATTCTCACCGACCCTATGGAAGAAACAGAGCTTCCCTTGAAGAAATTAGACGGATTAGGGAAGCTGGTGGATGGGTGAGTTTTATACTTTATGCTTTTTGTGAATTCAAAGATGCTCTTCGCATGAACTCTAATTCCAGTTTTGTGTAAGAAAATGCAGATTGTAAACGGGCGAATATGTGGAGACATCTCTGTGTCCCGTGCGTTTGGGGACATGCGGTTTAAGAACAAGAAGAATGAGTACGTTTTTGTTATAGACTAAGCGCTGTAATTCGTTATTTCTTCACAAATCCAAATGTGGCCTTTGCATAAATAGTATGGAGTATGGACTTGTAATCCAGTATTTTACAATATCTTATCCCTCTTATGGCATGCTGACTGAAAGGATGCTGGAGAAGGGTGTTGAGGAAGGAAGGTGGGGTCAAAAGTTTGCTTCTCGGTAGGTTCTATTTCAGGTCCGATCCATCTCTTTATATTACATAGTACATACTGTACATTTATATGGGATATGCTTGATTTGATGTATAAAGGTAGGACATTGACAATGTCCTTTATTCTTTTATGTTCCAAGTCCCTAAGTCATCTTATACTTGCCAAACTCAAGCTAGTCTTCCTATCAGGTGAATCATTTAGGAAGAAATCTCAAGTTTTAATGTGGTATTACTGTATTAGACTTAGACATAATTAAAGTCAAGCAAGTATATGATTCAATTACGACTCAATTAAAGCCCATGATCTTCAAGATTCTTTGTTTCAGTGAAGAGCCATTTTGCAAGAGAATGTTAAAGTTATTCCATATCAACAGCATATAAAGATGCAAACTCACATTTAATATCTTTGTATTATGATTAAAACTGTTACACACCATCCCAGGGTAAAGTTTCACAGTGATTTGCTCACAGCATCACCGGATGTTTCTCAAGTTACCCTTGGATCAGATGCAGAATTTGTACTATTAGCATCCGATGGATTGTGGGATTACATTGACAGGTCTGTTTTGAATGCACTATAGAAGATTACAATCTATATTCAGCCGTGCTTGGTTGAAATATTCAGCAGTTTATGACTCCCTTGATGAATGTTGTCAAAATTCAGCTCAGATGCAGTTAACATTGTTAGAAGTCAACTTAGGGAACACGGGGATGTTCAGGTAAAACAATCACCATGACTCCAATATTCCTATTGCCCTCCTACAAGTTACAACATTGTGTTTAACATCTTCTAGCTCTGATGACAGAGAGCATGTGAAGCCCTTGCCCGGACTGCCTTGGTAATTAACTTCACCATAATCTAATGCAAGCTTGCATGCAGAACCTCAGTTACATTACTATATAAGTATATATATTTCAGTTCTAATGGAAAAAAAATTCCCATTAAGGATGTTTTCGCTTGGATTGATTTCCGTCTCATACCAGACTAAATTAGACTAGACTTACATATGAGTAATACCATACATTACTAGAAAAATTCAAACCAGAACGACTTAACGAGGTCAGACAAAAAAAAAATCAATCCAAGTGAAACATCTGAACATCTAGAATAATTTAGTTATTTCATTAATTAAAAATGGATGCAATAGATAAATTTTTCATTGGAAAGATGGTGAAAAAGTTGTAAATATTTGAATCATTAATAGTGTGAAAAATCTTTTCGTACAAAGTGCATCGTGCTCACATAAAAGTGTGTTCATTGTTGTTTAGAAAATGTTATCATGCTTTTGTAGTTTTAAAAAATATATTTTAGATTTTGATTCACTCCTATAATGTACGAATGCACTTTTGGTGTAGTGATGCGATTTTAATAGTATTTTCATTTAAGGTTATCTTATTTACAATAATACACCACCTTTTTGACTTAAAATTAATTTTAACCATCATTTTTTCACAACAACGATCAAGATTGGTTCTACATTTTCATCTCATATGCCATTTTTATTTGAATTAAATTATACATGCGCGTCAATGCTTGTTATATTTTTCTACAGGATCGACAATCACAAGATAACATCAGCATCATTATTGCTGATTTGGGGTACGCACTACTTGTTGGACGTGTTAGTGTTACAAATTTGTGTTTCTTCAGCTTTTGACCAATATGATAATCCAGCAAGACAAAAGTTTTCAAATTCTATATAGGCATTCTTACTCTAGACACCAGATTTATGCATGCACACTAGGAGAATGAGGTGATTAAAATTGCATATCTTTGTCGCATGTTCATATTTCATATGTTGAAGAAACAAGTCTTTGTTTTAGGCCCATCATGAGTGCACAGGTTGGAGCTCTGCATAGCTATAGTTGCAAACCATGATTGACCTGTTACTGAAAAACTTGCTTAGATTAACTTTCTTTTCGGGTTTTGGATTTGATCTGTTAAGCAGGCGGACGGATTGGCAAAGCTTGATTGTGCAGCAGCAAAATGTTTTCTTTGAGCTGGTCCAAGCTTTAGCTACTATAGGGATTGTATCAGTTGGATTATGGATGTCGACACAGCTCTCCCTTTGAGCTTGTAGCTTGTTGAAATATGTAATTGTATATGATAAAACCAGATCAGCTGAAAGACGCATTTAGAGAAGAGATCATCATATGGTTATATACTTGTATTTATCTTGCATCTTCAATTCATTAGCTCATGTCAGTGTTGATTACTGTAGTGTCTACAACTCACACTCTAAGAAACTAGATCTTGGTGTAGTTTATTGCATGCCTCACGCTGATTTGTTGCTTTTTTGTTGATTCACTTCATAAAAGCTACTCCGTAAAAATTTAATGAATTGTAATAAAAGCTAAATTGAAAACTAAAGCAATAAAATGTTCTCTTTTTTTCTTTTGAAATTTGGTGGAAGATTCGAAGGGCATATCTGGTTAATTCAAGCAACTACATTGGTTCCTAGAATCCTAGTAGGGATTTGCCTACAATTTTGTGGACTCGGTTCGGGCCGGGCCCGGTTCGGGCCTTGAACCGGCCGGGCCTCGGTTCACCAAAAGGAGGGCCCGGACCCGAACCGGTGGCTCCCGGTTCCGGGCCGGGCCACGGGCCACCCGGGTCATAATTTTTTTTTTGCGTCTCTTATTTAACCCCCTATCCCTCCCCCTCAACCCCAAACCACCTCAAATGGCCCAAAATACCTAATCCAACCCAAAACTAAAAAAAAAATCAAAAAAAAAAAATCCGGCCCGGACCGGGCCCGAACCGGCCTGGCCGGTTCACCAAATGGAGGGCCCGGAACCGGTATCCACCGGGCCGGTTCGACCCGAACTGCCGTTGGACCGGGCCACCGGGCTGGTTGCTACAGTGGGCGGGCCGAGCCAGTTCCGGGTCGGGCCGCCCGGCCCGAGTCCATCCCTAAATTGAAGGCACCTACCTAGACTAGAGATGGACTAGGATGGGCCGGCCAACCCGGGACCCCGCCCGGTACTGTGCAGGCCTGACCCGTCCTGCCGGGCGGTACCGGGACCGGCACTAGGGGCTTGAACCGGGGATTAAATAGGACGGTCTTCGGGCTGCTGAAATGGTGGACTGGCCTGGGCCCAATTTTTTTTTCTATTGATTGGTTGTTGGGTGGGGGTGGGGGGTTTGGGGAGTGGGGGTGGGGGTAAGAATAAATTCAAAAGCCATTTTTTTAATTTAAAAAAAAACAAATGTGACCGACCCGATTCAGGCCCAGCCCAGTACAAACCAGGGCCGGTACTGGGCGTGCAACCCAAAACCCCAGTCCCGCCCAATCTTGTCTCAGGTCCCGGCCCGGGTCCGGTCCACCCCTAACCTAGACAAGAAATTGAAAAAATATATAAAACAAACCTTGTACGGTTGTACCTCTAATTGGCCGGGACCGGTCCACCCCTAACCTAGACAAGAAATTGAAAAAATATATAAAACAAACCTTGTACGGTTGTACCTCTAATTTAAAAAGCATATTGAAATTTGGTCTTCATCTTGGAGTTTTAGCAAGTGACGTTTCCTTAATTGTGGAATATTTAGTTCTATATTCTGCCATAAAAATGTAGCAAAGCAAATTGGATCACGTTTTTTTTGAAGTATTGTTACTATTGTATTTGTTCTTTTATTGTGCAATGAGTTGAAATATCGTTTCTGAATTTGTTGCCCCCCATACACTATATAGATTAGTATTTGAAATGAGGTGTTCCCTATTTGAGTAGGCTTTGGTCTAGCCCTCTTACTCATGTATATTTTTCTATTTTTAATAAATTTGTGAGGTGTTTTCTGGCCCTCACCTCAAAAACTCGGGTTTTGGCTTAAACCGGGTTTAAAAAAAAGATTAGTATTTGAAATGATTGTTTACATATTTGAAAGGAGTAAAGGGTCGGTTTGGTCCTCAAAGTTGCAAAAACAGTGTCAAATAAGTCCTTATATGGAAGATTCTGTTCAGACGTGCCATTTGAGGTGACTCCCGGTGGAATTTTTTGATAAAATTTTTTGAGCATCTTATTCATTAAGTCTAGTTTACTCATACCAAATTTCAGTTAAAAATTCAATCGGGAAGACATTCAAATGAATTCTTGAAGATAATTGTGCTTTTAACATTTCAACTATCTTCAAGAATTCATTTGAATGTCTTCCAGATTGAATTTTTATTTGAAATTTGATATGAGTAAACTAGACTTAATGAATAAGATACTCAAAAAATTTCATCAAAAAATTCCACTGGGAGCCATCTCAAATGGCACTTCCAGACAGAATCTTCTATATAAGGACTTATTTGACTCCTTTTTGCAACTTCGAGGACCAAACTGACCCTTATCCCTATTTGAAAGTAGTACTAAAGTCAGTGGCATAGCTAGGGGTGGGTCAGACCTGGCCCAACCCAATTTTTAAAAATGCCTTTATTTTTAGTATAAAAATGCGTGTAATTTTTTTTTCCAAAAATATTCTTTGTACCGACCCAGTGTCCTGGCTCCGCCCCGGACTAAAGTGCACCTTATTACAAGAGATTAGAAATTACGAGATGAGTTAATGGCCTAAAGGATGAATTGAAAGAACATGAAACTCATTCAAGATAATAAACTTGTAACCATGTATTTGGACAATAGATGAGAACAGATTGTACGTTAAATATACGGAGTATATTGTTGAAGTTCTCTCTTCATGACATAGCATTAACCGAGATTGTCTAGTTCACTAGTTGAGATGTTTTGATCAAATTAAAGCTGTTGGTAATGAATCGTGTACTAGTATAAAGGGAAAAGAATCATATAGGCCCTGAAACTTACATTAAAAGGTCAAATAAGTCCTTATATAGGAGACTCTGTCCGGCCGTCGTCATTTGGGTCGGTTCCTGGTGGAATTTTTTGATGAAATTTTTTGAGCATCTTATTCATTAAGTCTAGTTTACTCATACCAAATTTCAGCTAAAACTTCAATCGGGAAGGCATTCAAATGAATTTTTGAAGATAACTGCGCAGTTAAAAGCGCAGTGCACCGCGGTGCACATGTGACATGAAAAATATCCACATAAATATTAGCAAATAAATTATTTATTTCCTTATTCGAATGATTTTATATAATTTAAGTAACTTGTTGTCCACAATGTCAGGAAGACCGTCTAGATGTTGACATTCCAGAAAAAAATTAAACTTACCAACATTGTATAAAATCATTCAAATAAGGAGACAAATAACTTGCTAATATTTGTTGGCTCTATCCTTCCAAAATCAACGTGTTGACCGTGTTGCTCCTAAATTGACCCAGTCACTATCTACCTCCGAGAATTGACTTGCAAAATAATCACTAAAAAGAACTAAAAGTATATTAGTGGCTCGAGACGCGTCAGACGCTGTCCTAAGGAATTATTTCCGACGTACGGGAATTTTCCCCAAGATATAACGAGCCCTTCGGTTTGAGACCGGTAACAGAACTAACGAGAAGAAAATTAGTATATGAATCCAATAATAAAAATATGATTTCAGTATATCATTTTGTGAAGAAGAATTCTTCCGGAGAGTATAAAATAAAATATCCCAAGTACTCTTTGTTATTCCTTGCATGAATCCTTGGAAACATTCTCCAGCACATTAATATATAATGACTCTCCGATCGATCCACTAACTAAGTACAATATATCATTATATTGTTGATCGAGTATGTATAAAGCCTTGTTTGCAAATGCTTTTGAAAAGCACTTTTGGGCTTTTCTGAAAGCAGAAGTCGAAATAGGTGTTTGTAGCGGACCACTTCGCCGTTTGTTCATCCCTGAAGCCAGAAGCAGTTGTTTTAATTAATCTTGATAATTTGGTAATTCTTGAGAAGTAGGAGATCATTTATATTGTTAATATTTGTTGTATCCCATTAATGCCCTTCTCTTTTTCCTTCTTTCCTTGATGCATCATTTGTATACGGAATCAGACGCATCTCTCCCTAATCGACGAATGAAGCTCCCCAACCCTAAAGTTCTAATCCATCTTTCTCCGTGTATCTGCGCTGCAAAACCAGAGGAGAATCGGCCAAAGCAATTCTGAAGCTCAGTTTTTTTTTTTTTTGGGGGGGGGGGGGGGCGTATTCTCCGGAAACCAAAGAACAAGACCTAACTATATGAGTGTAAAATGAAGTCAGAGTTCGGATCTATCGTACCTGGTTTCGCAGGAACTGGCATAGCCAACCCTAGCTCTGCTTTTCAACGTCTTGGAGTCGACATTTCCGCAGCTCTGCGTGGAAGGAATGTGGATGAAATGAAAGTGATAAAGGTTTAATGAAAGAGGGGCATTTTTGTACATTAATAAAAAAACTACATCAATAATCATTTTTTACCAAACGCTCTAATTTCAACACTTTTTTGTAAAGTCGCTTATTTTTCCAAATACTGTCAACTTTTATAATTAATCACTTTTATTATGTCATTAGAAAAAGCACTTTTTAAAAGCAGAAGCAGTTGCAAAGGACTACCGACAATATATTTGTATTTAAATTTTAAATATACGTTACAGTTTATTTAAACTGATTCGCTCTGTCCATCTCATTCTGAAATCTGAAACCCCCATCTTGACCAGTTGGCCAGTTCCTCTTTGGATCCTGATCTTTCTCGTGTCTGATCGAGGGAAAAGGAAGCTCGTTCAATAAATTCTCTATCGCTTCAAGGAAAAGGAAACGCTTCTGTGAATCATCACCTCGCAGTTATGGAGAATTCGAAAATCGAGAAGCTGGACGGTCTGGCCCGGTGGGTCGGCTCAGGTGTGGCGGCGGCGTTCTTCGCGTCGCTGGAGCGGTGTTCCTGCGTCAACCTCAACACCTCCGACAGCGACAACGAGGACGAAGAAGAGGCTAAGGATGTCCCCCTCATGCTCTGTACTCCCATCCCTTCCCACATCGATCCAGACATCACTAACCCTAACCCTAAACCAGACGCCACTGTCCGCACCGCCACCGTCGAGGCCCTCCCCGTCTGAAGATTCTTCGATTGACAGATCCATGAAGCTGATGGGTAACTTTGAATCTATATCTTTTGTGTCCGAAATTTGTTTCGTACGAAATGTCTTACGAGTGTGTACTTGTCGATTGCCATTAATGTTGAATCAAATCAACTATGTTGATTGTTGAATTGTTGGAGGATTAGAATTTTCGTACATTGTATGACAGCAAATACAGACACCCTAAATGGTTGGTGTCGTGAATACATTGTCTATGGGTTTTGATTTGAAATCACTTGATTGTTTTCCAGGTTACAGCTCAAAGCTATGAATGTTCAATTGTTCATCCAACCTAACTTATAGAGCCTTTGGCTGAATGTACGAATTCGTCTAAAAAAAGTGTTCTGTGAAATCCATTTCAAGGAAATTGTAGTTATGTCTACAATGGTTGAATCTTTGGAATTATGAAATAATTATATTTGACATATTCGTTAACAAAGTGAAGAAAAAAATGAAAGATCTAACATTGCCCTTTTGAACAAAAGTTAAGTTAATGCAGAGTGCCAAAAGGTGGTTTGAGAAGTAGGGCTTATACTTATACTCCGTATGTCGGTTGAGTTGGTGGAGCAGGTGGGTTAAAGTAATGACTAGCTTGTCACAGAGTTTGATGAGTGTGTTTTACTTGACTAGCTTATGGTTTGAGCCTGTCACACAATTATTTTGAGCTTGTCACAAAGATTCGTTTGAGAAGTGGAGCATACTTATATGAGGAGAATTCTTGGTGTACATGTTTTTATACACATCAGTACACTTTCGTGTCTGTGAGAGTTTTTTTGTATGGCATTCACAGACAAAAAAAAACTCACAGACACTGAGGTGTATAAGAACGTGTACAAAAGGAATCTTTCCTTATCCGTCCTGCTTCTCGTACACTGACGCGTGTACAAAAAGTGTGGACAAACTAGTTTTTTTCTTGCCCAGTAGCACTAAAAGAGTAGCGATTGGGACTTCCCTCTTACAAAACAAGTAGGGCTTGTTTCTCTCTCTAATAACTGCTTGAACCTGGCCCAGGGAAATCTTTCATTTCTATACCTAACTCCGCAACCATTAAGAGCCACTCACCTTAATAAGGAAATTGCTCATCTGCTAACAGTCCAGTTCAGTAGCTTTCTAAACTTTATGCAAGTAGAGCATTATTAGCTGGTTAGCCTCCCCACTTGTAAAGAAGTTCTTGTTTTCGTTTATACACTTACTGCCTTACTGATTACTGGTTAGCCTCCCCAGTCCCCACTTGATATTATCCCCAATTCCAAACGGACTCTTTACCGACGGCTATTTCAGTTCAAAAGCCGATCTCATTGGTTTTAAAAACATTTATTACGTGCCTTCGCATCGGGAAAAAAGTATGTTTTGGTCCTCTAAAGTTTACATTATAAATGTAACTTTGTGTAACATTAGTCCCCCACACTTCATATTCATTAGAAAGAGGAATTTAAATACTCCGTAGTAATCACAAACTTCCAAATATAGTAGAATAAAACTGTGTTTAAAGAGTATGCAAGCAGCTAATAAATTTCAAGTATAAATATATACTAGGAAAAATTGATAAGAATAATCTCACATTTCACTGGTTTTCTCATAATAATCCCACCTTTAAATAATCCCAAAACAATCCCACCTTTGCACCCCATCTTCTTTCATCTTCTTTCATATACTACGTATGTACTCTCTCCGTCCCAGAAAATTCTTCCAACTTTCCTTTTTGGGACGTCCCAGAAAATTCTTCCAACTTCACCTTTTTGATTATTTGTGTGGCTCACATTCATTTCACATTTTTCTTACACAACTACAACCACACATTTTCACTTTATTCCCACTTTCTTAAACTCCGATCCAAGTCAAACTAGGAAGAATTTTCTGGGACGGAGGGGGTAGTAAATAAATTGGTATCTAGATTGTAGTGTTCCCAATTTATGCAAGTGCTAATTGGACACCGAGCAGTACTTAGTAGTTAAGAGGGGCCGAATGAGATACATCTATTCAATTTAATGCAAATTATAAAGTTGCAGGTAGGGAGTCTCCAATCTCCATTGCGATAGTTTGACTACATACCTAGAAGATCAAGCCATGCATCTCTTAGACGAGTTGAAGAGGAAGCCGGGAGAAATGGAAGAGGAAGACTCAAAATCTCACAAACATACATGAATTAGAAGAGTCACGAGTGATATCTTGTTTTTTTTATTGAATGAAAATATGACTTTTAAGGGAGCAAAGTAGAAGAAGAAAATAGTGTCGAGGATTGACTTTTTTTCTTAAGTTTTTTATCTCTTTATCTTTTTTATCTTATCTTTCTTATCTTTTTTAAGCTCTGATTTCATGTGTTAGTTCATGTTACCCAAATTCAAACACTTTTTTGAACAAAGACTTGGATGTTATACAAAATTGCACCTAGGAAAAAGCAAAACAATTATTACTTGATGGCCATTGCCAACTCCAAATTATGTGAGAAATATGAAATTTATGATTGAAATTTGTGCAAAGAGAGAAATTAGCAAGACTAGAAATTTGTTATTTTTATTGAAAAGTGACAAAGTTTAAGACAATAAAAAAAAAAGATGACAAAGTTCAATGTACAAAACGAGTACATATTTGATGTTTTGAACCATCAGACATGCTACTTGTACAAGCTCGGTTACATGCTCAAGTGTAATTATTTGTGCACAAGCAATTGATTTTCATTTTTTGTAAAGTGTCTCTGGCTCCAAAAAAAATGAATTGTCTGCAAAACATTGCAAAACATTTCAAAATCACAAACATTTCTCTTTACTAAAATTAAAATCAATTTTTTGTGTAAAAACAATTACACTTGAACGTATAAACAGGCATGTAACCGATCGTGTACAAGTAGCATTTCTCTTGTACAATTGGAACACATTATTCAACATTTCACACCAAACTTGGAAAACAGAAAAATGGAAATGTGGTTGGACAAGGTTTTGACAAATTGGTAAAGTCAAAATATTAAATATCCACAAAGTCAAAGTACCAATGTCATCATAGTACCGATATTTTTATCCTTGATCCCAACTATGCCAGTATCAGGATTCATGAAACTCTGAAACTAATCATTTTGAATTACATTTACACCCCTGCTAACATTTGGACTCCAAATACCAGTTACATGAGTTATGCGAACCAAAATTTGATGAACCCCCAAAGGGATCATACACTGCATCATACTTCTATTGATGGATAACTGTGTTATTATTAGTTATATATGCAAATACAAAAAAAACTACATATTCTATACAAAACTAAGGATTAACTGACCTATTGTCCAGGCCTAACTTGGCTCTATTTCGGGTGCCACCTCCTTAGCTTAGGCAGGATCGCTCAGGGCCAACGCCAAAAATTTTGGCTTTAAATCCACACTGTGTTAGTGTAACGTAAGTCTCGTATAGGTTACAACGTTTAGGCTTACAATTTCATATACGTCAGTTGCGACCTTGTGTAGTCTCTTCACTCTGTCCTATTAATGTTACCGGTCTTAGTTCTTCCTCATTCTACAGTTGTACCGGCAATCCATAGTTATGAAATGACCTAATCTGGCCATCCCCCCTGCAGTCACAAGAACTAAGCTCCAGGCATGGCTGAAAGATGAAATCTGGTAAGAGCTCTTAAGAAACTTGTATTGGGATTTGGACAGCGAGGATAATTTACAATGATGACTTGATATAAGAAGCTTTTCCTCAGGCCAAGTTGCAGAGCACTTGGGAATGCCCTCCATGAAAGGTTCTGATCCCAAAGAGGAAAAAGAGAAGGGCAATGGCCTACATAGTTTTTCTCCCTGTTCATATTTTTTCCAATCACTATCCAGCGGATCGCTGAATTTCAAACCGGACCAAGGCAATGCAACCGATGCATCACCTGAGAAGAACTCATGTGACTTGACCACTTTTTTTTTGGACAGAGAACTTTCTTCAGGGCTGATGTAGTTCCATAGATAGACATTAAAATCATCAGCGGCAGTGACAATATGCTTCCCATCAGATGTGAATGAAGCAGAGATAAAATTTCCAGCATTCCTGGGCCCTGCAGAGTATAATAAAGTTGAAGATAGATTCAGAAAGAATGATCCGTGCAAAAACTTCTATACAATGTCAACACCAACATACAGGGAAATGGAAGCACCTTTGTACTTGCCGATGACATTCATCCCACTGAGAATTCTGACTTGAGAGTCTGCACAAGTGACCATTACTTTGCTGGGGTCTCTCGGGACAAACTGCTCACATAATGTCATCCATTTTCAGAACTTCTGAAACACTAAGAGTCTGTTTGGATCTCGGAAAATGCTAGGGAATGAAAATAAAGAAGTAAAATTTGGAAGAAACGAAAGTGTGGGGAAATGAAAAAAATTATTTCATTTGAATAATTATTTTAGTAAAATTATGTCAATACATCAATTTTAGTAATGTGTTTATAATTATTTTATTTGAATATTTTTACTATATAAAAATTATGCAATACTGAGTAAATATATTTCAAGGTGGAAACCAAATATAAAAAAAATAAACATTTTCCGAGTTCCAAACATAGCCTAATAGATATTACACCGAAGTCGTTTGAGGAAAAACTTAAAACAACCTGAATAGCAGTAATCCTTTTGTCAGCGGACTTCTTTTTACTAACCATGCAATGTTGTGGTTCCAATTGAATGTGATTCTCTGTAAACACAGGGATGAAAAATTCTTATATCCAAATATAACCATTACTGGCATTATCATGCATATTACCTCAAATAATTTAATAAACAGATCCAAACTAATAATCTGAAAAATATTATTCATCCAATATTTCACAAACCTAAAAATCTAATATCTCAAAATAATTACTAAAAATGGTGGTAAGGGGGTCTGGAACTGTCTTTATGCACTAGAGATAGAGTAATAATATAAAGAAAAGATCAATCTTGGTTCCTAATAGTAAAGAGTGGCAAATTATTATACTGCATCCTTATATGCATAAAACAGGGGCAACAACAACAACAAGCATTACCTGTTACATTGAAAAAGTGACAGGAGCCTGTTAGTGACCCAATAATCCCACCCTATAATCAAATAAAAGTTTGTTATCATTCATGATTTTAGGAACTATAACTCAATTTTCGAAAAAAGAGTTGGCAGCCAAGCAGACCTGCCCACTTGGATGATAGGAAACAGCAGTGACTATGTCTTTTATTTCAGTCCAGTCAACTACTTGACCACCATTGGTATCCCAAATACGTGTCTTCCCATCAATCGAACCACTAATGAAGTAACCATCATTTACAGGATTGAACTGAACACATGTAACTGCATCATAATAATATTAAAAAAAATAAGGCTCAACAAAAAGAAAAAAAGTTCAGTCACTGAGCACAAAAATGAACTGGTGAGTACCATAATTACTGTGAGAGAAGACTCTAAGGCATTGATCTGATCCAACTTTCCACAGACGCGCAGTTTTGTCAATAGAGCACGAAAGAAGAAACTGCAGGAGAACCAATGGCTATAAGAAAGCAGGCTTAGAATTAAGCTTGAAAAATAGAGTATAATGAAACACACATTATTCTTTGACCATGAAAGATCCAAAACCTCCGCGCAATGTCCTTGGAACTTGTGTAGGGGTTTCTCATGAATTCGTAAAACCTTGGGAGGGAAGACTACACAAGCAGATTCTGCTGTCTTGCTAATGCTCATAAACTTGTGAATTTTCTCTTTCACTTTCGCCGAAGGTGTCACTTGAGAGAGATGGTTCATGTATAAGTATAAGCAAGACGGATCCAAGTCTGGGATATCAAACACATTGGATCTCTTATCTTCCACCACTTGCCACACTTGCAAAATCTTATCTTCACCGCCACTTGCTAGAAACTGCCCATCAAGGCTGAATTTCATTGTTAAGATTGAACCATTATGTGCTGGAATGTCTTGCCCCATGAAAAGACCAGATAGTTCCTTTGATCTCTTCTTAAAGTGACGAACCTTAACCTTATGAACTCTAGTCCTGTGGGTATGGCTACTAGAACTGAGTTTTAAATTATCGGCTTTCCCTTCGCTATTCATTAATGTGAATGAACGCAGTCTACTTAAGCAACGGCTCTTAGCTCTTTTAAGTGCAGTCTGAAGTTTGTTATCTACGACCAGACTTTCTCTTTGTCCAGAATGTTCCTCAACTGTGGGAGAAACAGTTAAATGATTCTCAAACTCTTCATATTGCCCATTCATTGGCATTAAATACTCCGCCAAACTGCGTACACTCTTGCACTCCTTCTGGAATTCAGACAAAGAAGATTCATCTTTAGAGATGGAATTTCTTTCACTGGGAACCCTATCTAAGGGAAAGTCAATCCATTTGAGGAACTTCCTGCGGCGCTCTCTAATACTTGTGGGACTTCGAACCCAAAAATCATATTCATAGGTATTAGAGGTAGACTCCAGACAAGCGTGTCCCGAATCTGGTGTTTGAGAAATACTCTCAGGGGCATCATAAAACTGACATTCCCCTTCATCTTCACTGAAGCTACCCATGATACCTATCAAGTTTACCCCATGAGAGCCCTTCTTCTCAAGACATGATGATCTTTGTTAGCTTTAGAGAGTGTGTAATATTTATCCCCTAACAATAATGTAGCCTGGAGAACAGAAAAAAAGGAATGAATAATGCAGTAACCAAGAAGAAACAGAGACACAACTACAAATGATATAAAGCAATAAAAAAAAATAAAACTTAAACTATTCTAGCTACATGCTACATAAAATTAACAATAAAAGAGAATAACAACAATACAGATCCAGCATGGGTTATGGATACCAACCCACAGCAATTGAACCTGGTCTCCAAAAAGAGAAACACATTTGCACAAAGTTATTTTTTTGCAAATCAAAAGAAAAGACCTCATTCTCCTAAATATTACAGTACATTTTTTTGCATAGAAATATGAACCCTAACTACCCATCGCCAGAAAATAAAATAAAATAATAACAGCAATAATAAATTAATAATACCACAGCAGAGAAGTCGTAAGCAAAGAACAATCAAACACGACGGCCGGAATGGCAACAGTGAAGACCCCATAGACCAATCAAACACATTCCAAGCAATCGAAAACAACACAATTTCAACATTTATTGGGAGCAGAAAATCAGGAAAAAATAAAACAATTAAAATCAACAAGGTAGAGATTCGCTAACATGGGTGTAATTGATTTTCTGCGCGATTAAATTGGCCAGCATTGATAGCAAGATTTACAAAGGCGAAGAAATATGGGCTCTTTGTTCCTCTCTCTATCGCATCTTCAGCAAAGAAGAGAGAGGAGTGACCATTAAAGACGAGGAAATGGAAAAATACGGAGCAGTGTAAATGATGAAAGAGAATGGCAGTTAGTGTTAAATACTCGTATGTAGAATTATTATTGGAAACTGAAAAGGAAACTAAATTTTGGAGAGGAATTTTAAAAAGTTAAGCAAACGCAGACCCCCTAAATGTGTTCTTAACGAATAACCTTTTTTATTACTCCGTTTTATATAGAGTACTCCATGATTCTAAGGATATTTTTATTTGAATAATTTGTTGGTCTGATCTAATATGGTATGTTTAAGTTCAGTTTGATCTGGTCTAATTTGATATGATCTGAACTGGTCTGGTTTGGTCTGGTAAACGATTGATCTTTGTGAATTTTATAATTATGGAAGTCAAGTCTAGTCTGATCTGTTTAAGTCTGGTCTGGTCTAGTCTGTTTAATTCTGGTCTGATCTGATCTGGGACCAAAAACAATCCAAGTAAAAACATCTGGAGTAACCATGTCTTAGGGGTGGACAATTCAGTTTAAGATTCGATTTTCTTTGGTTTCTTGTTCCTAAAAGATACGATGGGTGGAGACCCATAAGCGTCCAAAATACTTGCATTATTTTCTCATCACATCATCTAT
>CAMAPF010000910.1:0-15000 GCA_945859915.1 Cuscuta epithymum
AATGCTGAAATAAGCCAAAAAAAATCTGAGAACCAAAAAGTGTAGCCGGATACAGACATCATACCAGGAGGGCCCTGTATAAGAGACAGCTCAAAATCCTTTTTTGGGTCAAAAGGCCCAATGGCAGAATTGATGGCTTCCAGTTGACTCTCATTGTATTCCGTTTTAAGGACTTGACTTAATTTTTGTGTCAGTTTACTTAGATTATTACTGCACTTTTGACTATGCCCACGATTGGTAGGGTTCAAGATAACAGCTTGCAGAGGGATCTCTTTTATTGATGACAATGCTTGAAATTCTCTTAGTTGAGGTGTAATACTCATCAAGCGACTGATGCACCATTTGCTGCGTTCGAATAGAAGCTTTCTTGCCTTGTTGATATGAGAAGCTTTGTTTTGAAGATACAACCTGACAACAACTATACTTGATCCTTTTTTATTGTCCCTTTCAGACCTCTCCACCTTATAATAGATAGCACAGTGCAGCAAACACGATGGCCAATATCATGTATTGTTTTATATATATATAAAATGGTACATGAGGATATAACTAGATTAGTTCACTCACAAATCAAATATGTCGTTCAACAGCCTAAAGTACAAATAAATAATAAATATAATTAACAGTTTGCAAATCGGATAAAATAAAATTATAATAGGGAGTTTAAGAATTTTTATATAATAAGTCTTTTATACACCAGTGTTATTGACAGGGACGGAGGTAGGTATAGGGGTAGGGGGCCTTGGCCCCCCAACTTTTTTTATCTTTTACTAGTACTAGTATTAGATATGAAATAATCAGAAAAAATTGGGTCAGAACTACCTGATAGAAGCCTCTATTTGAGATGCTTTCGGGTAGAATTTTTGATGAAATTTTGTGACCATGTTTTTTATAAAGTGTAGATTATGTACACCAAATTTCAGCTTAAAACTCAATCAGTAAGTCAACTAAATAAATTATCGAAAAACACTGAGTTTTTTATATATTTTTTGGCATAGTGTTTTTCAAAATTTTATTTAATTAACTTCCCGATTGAATTTTAAACAAAAATTTGGTGTAAATAATCTACACATCATGAAAAACATTCTAAAAAATTTCATCAAAAAATCAATCAGGAAGCACCTCAACATAGGCGCACGGACGGCGGATCTTGTCGGGTAGTTTTGACAGGATCATTCCTCATGAAATAATTTCATACATATGATTAAAAATATGAAAAAATATGTTTTATTCCTCAAATAGATCTTACTTAGTCCTATCAAAAATAATTTGATTAAAGTTTGCCAAAATAGCAGTGAATAAGTCATATTTTGAGAATAAAACAACGATAATACTATTTATGAACTTTATTTTTTGTTTTAATCCTATTTAGTGAATTTTCTATTTATTGGTTGTGTTCCTTCTTTGCCCCCCCCCCCCCCCCCCACCCCACAACTAAATCCTGGCTCCGCCCCTGTATTTGATGCAATGCATGGAAGTGACAAAGCAACAATGGAGACTATCTAAATAATCAATATCTGAAAGATGAACAAACTGTAACGTGCAAGGAAAAGAACAAAATTAAGACAACAAACACACCAGATTCAACTAACACATAGTGCATGTCTCCTAGATGCAGACCAGCTTACAAGAAGCCACGTGACTCCTAAATGAATAATGGCATAAATGATTTTAAATCTAATCCCTCCGTCCCCTTTTAACTGTCCCGTTTTACCATATTGGGATGTCCCTATTTAATTGTTCCATACCTTATTTGGTAAAGTTTGTGTGGCTCAAAATCATTCTTACTTTATTCTTACTTTATCAATTAATATCAACCACACAAACCCACTTTTCTTAGAACTCGTGCCACCCTCTTCCGGGACATTTAAAAGGGGACGGAGGGAGTAATAATTTCAAATTTCTAAAACAACCCATATTATTCTGAAATGAGTAACATGCACTTAATAACGATAACTATTGCAGTATTGCTCTGGCCTAGTTCACAAAACTTAAAGCTACAGAATAGCTAAAAACAATTCATATGAGAATAAAAATAGTCAATAGACAACCTTGCCAACCATATGAGCATCAGGAGGAGAATCTTGCAGCGGTTGCCTTGTAAGCAAAATAAGGTCATTCTCTGAGCAGCTTCTAGATCCATTATTACCAAAATCCTCATGAACACAGCGGATCATATGAAAATCATCAATTCTCTCGACAGACATTATAGACAAACTGCCACAAAACATCTCTTCAAGTGAACTTGCCTCTTGAAATGAACTAAGCAATTGTGCTTTAAATTCCTCAACCAATAATGGCCGAAATATTTCAATGTATTCTTGAGCTGATCCAAAGCAAACAGGTACCTGCTTTAATTTGCTTAAACTTTGGTTGTCCTTGTTACTTGTCACTGATAACCCTACTGTTTCAAAAAAATCCAACTCCAAAATAAGTTTAAACCAGTCATCAAGCCTTGCAGATGTAAACCTTTTCACTCCACTATCTGCTTTCGGTAAACTGTCTTTGTTTTTCACAGGAAAATTGAGCTGAATGACTTGCCGTTTAGGACCAGAAATACATGGGTTTATTGTTAATGTCTGTCGGCCCCTAGTAGATTTGGGATAAGCAAACTCAAAATCATTTCCACTATCATGTACAAGCTCTTGTAGAACTTTAACACCTTGTTCTATGGCCTTGTTATTTCCTCTCTGATCCTTGGTTTTGAGAACTGTACTCTCATAAGACGAATCTTTCCGGAAACTGTGATGGGTCATCAATGTAACATTTTCTTTTAAATTGATATTTGAATCAACAGCATTTCTCTTTTCGTGAATAACCTTTGACTGGATGAGAGCAGTTGTCCCACCTTCCATCATGTTTGAATCAAGCACATTATCAGAAACTGCTACAGGATTTATAACATTACCGGTTGTAGAATTGGTGGTGCTTACACTATCAGAATGCAACACTTTTCCAGCTTTGTCAGCAAGTGAAGTTTGAATTGACCCAAAATGAGAAACAACCTTTCTTACAGAAGTTTCTGACTGATTCTCATCATCTGAAAGAACTATCACATTACCTCCTTCCTTGCCAACCATTACATCTGAGTCTGAATGATGCAATTTCTTAACATCCACATAAGACACTTGTGCATCTCCAGCCAAGCAATCACTATTTACTGACAAATTTTTGGAAGGATATTTAGGGCTCATAGAAGTTCCTCTCTCATTCTCATCAGCACAAAGATCTACCAACTCACCTCCCTCCTTCCCAATACATACATTTGAATCAGAAAAATGCAATTTCTCCGCATCCATAGAAGCGTGTGCACTAGCTGCTGAGCAACTAACAGTTGGTTTCAATTTTGAAGATTGGTCAAAGCCCATACTTGTTTTCTTAATGCGAGTGGAATTGTTATTCATTAATGATACAGAAAGGCGTGCAACTTGATTAGTAAGTTCTTCAATTGGAATGCTATCTGTTCCCCCAACATAATACATTAATATTCAGTTAACACTTAACTACATTAACGAGGTAAATCACAAACAGGAACGACAAGAATGAAAGTAAGGAATGAAAAAATAAAGGAACTCACCACATGAAATAAGTTTCTCAATATCCACAACTGCCGAAACAGAGATCCCATTGCAGAACTCTTTTAACAGTCCCAGCAAAGAAATAAAAGTTTGTTTCCAATATCTGGCCACCACTGGAAGGGGGGACTTACCCCAGTCGATCAAATCATAGATCCATTTTAAACTGCTAGAATTGCTGAAAACAACGGCCAAATTTCCATGAAACTTTTCAAGAATAAGTGGAAGAATCTCTAACAATCTGATGCAGGTCATCTGATTCATAGAGGGGAAAAAATCAAAGCAATAAAATCACATAATTAGTGGCATTCTCACAGAAAGGGTTTTCCTAAGCTGTCACTAATTTTTTTTCCCTGGATAAACATTATCCAGGACTTCTATTACAATGCATTGTGTAGTTAACAGAGTATGGATAACTTACCAATGTCCAATAATCACATCATTGGGCAATTCAATTTTTTTTAAATGAATTTTCAGCACCAACAACATGAAAACAAGATAAATACTGTTTTCATTTTGCATTTGATTTATTGTTTGTGGTACAATGCAACCACAATTGTATGTTCTTCAAAATAAGAAGCATAAAGCATACTCTGAGTTATTCATTATTCAAAGAGAAAAGTTCATCAGCAAAAGAACAAAACAAAACACGCATGCTGCAAAAAAAGGAAAGTGAAGTGATTCAATACTTCACAATGATAATACAATTTACATACATGAGATACTTTGTGATCCAATTTTGCCTTTCCTTCTTCTAAGCATTTCCCTATTGCAGGCCATGCAATTTCTGATAGTAGATAACAGAACTTCTCCCACAAAGCATCGCTAACAACTGATGTATCTTCGATCGCATTACCAGGTTGTTTAGAATAAACTGGCTGCTTCAAAAATCCCCCTTGGGAAGAGAAGTTTGATACATTACACGTCTCTGATACGAATTTGGCTGAATTCCCTTCTTTTAATAGTTTGGAAAGAACAAAAAAGAAATGATGCAAAGACTGAAAGTCAGACAGGACACTCTCCAGTTGCACCTGAAAAACATACAATTAACTTCTCGGCGGCTAGTAAAAGAATATCACAACACATGATTACAGTTAACATACTCAGATTACTTTCTTCTGTATGTGTGTGCGCGCGCCAGTGCGTGTATGATTTGTTCAGAAGATTGTTCAGACATGAGTGCACTCTTACATGAATAGCGCACTTCAAGGCATAGCATGATGAAATTTCTATTGCTAGATCAAACACTTCATACTTGGATTTCTTTACTACGGAGTACAATGTCAGAGCACTCTTTGTTAATTCCTACTTATTTACAAAAATCGCAACATATTTCACTTCCATCATTTCCAATGGAGCCAAAGACTCACTATTTTTTGGCTTGGAAATATGATGGAATAAAGCAAAATGGCTCACTAAACTGTCTGTGTTTCTTTATTATGAAGCAGCATTCAGTCCATGCAATTTAGACGCAATTTTCACTCTGGGTCGTCTGGAAACAATCTCTATGTGCTTTAGTACAAAGGTAAGGCTGCGTACATCCAGCCCCCCCTTACCCCCTTTGTGGCATTGGGATAATGTTGTTGTTTAAGAAAATAAATAATTCCCATCCGCATCCTCCCTTCTGGATATTTAATGCACTCACAAGAACACAGAGAAAGAGTAATGTAATTCCTTCACTGTATCTTACCAGCTTCAAAGCATGTCTTAAACCTATAAAAATGGCCGACAGTGAAGATGGGCTCGAGCAGAGAAACTGGAGTCCACAAGTTAGACCTTGTGTATCTGAGACCTGTTCAAGAATACATCTAGCTACGTGTCTGGCATTCTGCAGCAATCAGGTAATTATGATGATCAGTTAAACCTCGAGGATGTAGAGAGGAAACATTTCACTTCAACACAAGTGATGACAATATTACATCATTGGGTTCCACAAGCATGAGTATTATGCTGTTTCCCATCATGGGTTCCCAGGTCCACTGCTTCCTTAGCTCTCCCTGCTCCATTCTAACAATATAATGGGCAGTGAATCTGAAAATCACAATAAGCAATAAATCTTGAGCACAAACTTTAATTCACAGAATGATCCATAAAGTTAATAAAGATAGTAAGCATGTCCAATCATCGACAGAAAAAATGAAACATTAACAGCATGCCACAACAGGATTAAGTGGCAAACCTCTTGAAAGTCCTCAATAGTGGCTTATACAGTGTTGAGACATTAACAGAATTCTTTGATACCATACTGTTTCCCCCATCATTGGAGCTGGACGGTTCTTTCCAACTAAAAGCATTAGAGATTTCTGAAGCACAGGTTTTCAACCAATCCCCAAGTGATAGTGACCTATCTGAGTTGTTTTCAGGTTCTACCATAACAAGGCGAGACAGAGCCCAAAAGACTGCCTTGGAAAATGATATTGGAAGAATTAGAGGATCAGTCTCGACTAAAACCTCAAACCATAACATTGGGGTGCACATCCAGCTTCCATATAAACTTGATGTCATTTTGGCCTGCAAACAGAAGTCATTCCAGCAACTGGCATCCTTTCCTTCAATATCATGTTCTAACAATTGCCCTTCATCATCATCATCATCAAAATTTGCATGCATGTCTCTTCCATTTTTGGTCTGCAGCTGACAGTTGAGAACTGAAGCTGCCATGACCGAAGCATCAGATACTATAATGGTTTGTATAAGATCAAAGGCAGGTTGTCGAAGAGAAATGTGCAGTGACATATCCTTTAAAAAGGACACAAGTGATGGTCCCCTGCAAATAAACATGGAGCTTAAAACATTATTGTCCTGAATACACATCAGGTCAGCCAAAGTGTCAAACCATCAAAAACTTGTACAAAGCATCAAATAATAAAGCTAATTTGATGGTTTGAGACCAGAAGTGTTATTATCTTTTCTTTCTTATCTCTTTATAGGTAATACCAACTTTAATGCTGAGATGTATGTTGAAACATTTAGTCATACATACATGTTTCCTGTGTTTTATGCAAGTACTTATGGAATTGTTTCAAACTTCCATTGAAGCAAAGTGAGATTCAAAGCTATGAGCTGTGTGCAGTACAAGTTAATGCATGTACATGATCCATATCACATAAAGAAAGTCATGCTACACTGTTGCATATCCCATTATGATGCCTAAAAATTATGCACTAAACAAGGACACCTGGACCATCAAAAATGAAGATATGCTGAAGCAACAATACAGAATTTATGACAAACACTCTTAGAGAACCTGAGGATCAGAGTACACACCACATATGTGCACATTCATAAGGCGGGCTAGGTGGATTCATCTTGTAACCTCGGTGAACAATGAGCAAAGCTATCTGCCAAATGTACAAACTCGCAACAAATAGTAGGAAAGCATGGGAAAATGCACACTTTATATACAGGATGAGACATCAACCTGACAGGCCTTTTTCCTCATTAGTATACTAAAGTTGTTGCTCACAGACACCTGATGTAGGAGAAAGTAAAGGAAATGTCTCCGTTGCTTTTCGTGCTCTCCATCTTGTAAAGCTTCAAGAGACTGAAGCAGAAATTTAAAATAGTATAAAACATGACATATCATGTGCCAGACTGCCCAGACAGCAGAAACAACTAAAAACAACTGGGCTACTAATAAAGTCATAAATCCCTTCACATCTTAAAAGTATAATGGTAATTTACCTGAAGAAATGGCTGGAAAAGATCAAAAATTTCTTTGTGGCTCTTCTCATTTCGAGTGTGGAAAGATTGACCCAGTAATGTATTCCTCATTACACCTGGAGAGAGTGTAGTCCTCAACCAAAGCTTATAGCCTTTGCATAAAACAGATTTAAAACATATCAGCAATTAACATCTCATTAAGTAGTTTGAAAAGGAAAAATATAACAAATAAGTACATACCAAGCATTTCAAAAAGCAATCTCAAACAATTAACTGCATAGGAAAATTCAGGAGAATCATCACTAATATGGTTGAGAACAAGACTGAGGAATATGGGATATCGATCTAAAATCCCTTCTTCAAAAGCAGGAGGTTCTAAGAACCCAAGCCTTCACATAGAAGAAAGATCATTAATTCTAAGAAGGAAAATACAGATAACTACTAAATGCAGCGATGAAATACAAGCTGCTTCCTACAGTGTTTTGATTCCAAGCCATACAGTTAGCCGTTCCAGATGGACCCTAGGCCTAGAATTCAGAGAAGCAGTCGAGGCATCTTCAGACTCCAAGAAATTAATATATCGCTTCAACAAGGGCTGTAAAGGATCCAACTCAACTGATTGCCTATAAATATACACTTAGCAAGTGTTAATAGTATAGTGGGAAACCAATTAATACAAAGGTTGGCTCTTTTCAAGATATCTTGCCAATTCCACATTTCAAGTAAATCCAGGAGACATGGAAATATTAATACACTGCATGTGTGTGTACTAATAGAACATTAAATCTGATACAAGAAATTAGGTACAGACATTGAGTCAGCCATTTCCCATTTCAAAACGGCTTCACAATATAAGAATTGCAAGTGCCACTAGGAATATTACTAGAAAAGAAAAAGCAGCTCATTATAATATAATGTCTGTGGAATAGAAGCACTTAACACCCATAAAATATTCATAATGCTGGAGGGGTGGTCCAGCACTGTACTAGCTTAAGCTTAATCTTGACTAGTATAAACAATTGAGTAGAAATACAAAAGTTGTACATTAAATTTATCACATTCAATGTAAGTTGTATAAAAAGCTCAAGGAAAAACAAATCTACAATACTTAATATTTATATCGGCAACATAAACAATCAGTACTGAACGAGTGAACGTCTGAACCTAAACATCTTTTATTCATTTAAAGCCTAGAAGGGTGTCTAATTAAAGTGCTTAACATACCATTAAGATGGCGATAATGCATGCATGTTCAATTATTAGACTTGTGTTATCATGCAATGTTGACAGTGACTGTTTTCTTTCTAGATCTCCCTCACTATCTTACATTTGTTTGTTTTGCCCATTTTGTATGGAGAAAGGTGAGGAAGAACTACTATTTTGCCCCAAAGTTTTAAATCCCACTATACTTATCACATACAGAGCATAGCGCAAAATGAGCTATCACTACTTAACCGGTTAACCCTAATATATTTACTCCTTAACTCTAATATCTTTGATGTATCAAGCATTTTCATTTAGCTTTATCCACCACGACAGTAATGGCATTTGACAAGGCCGTGGTTAGGCAACTCCATCATCAATAATACATCCACATCATTCAAAGGAATAATAATAGCAACAATAGTGACGCACGTTGCTGGATAAAGGTAAATGTCAACACTTGCAACTTCAAAACAATGATGCAAACAGAGGTAATTTTAACAAAATATTAAAAAAAATCATAAGATTCCAAATACCAAGCTGAACCATAACACTCAAACGTGAATATAGCATTCACTACATAGTAAGCAATAAACAAGCAGTCTGTTGATCAAACCCTAGATGAGAAATGCCTAAAGATATGTGCATTTGTGATAAGTAAGGAAAAGTAGCACCACATCAGCAATATGAGCAAAACAAGAGACTGCAACATATCTTCACAACATAAATCAACACAAAACAGTACCTCAATCTATTCATTTGTCCTGCCAACCGGAAACCAATAGAACGTGATCTCCGACTTTTACAAAAAAGTAATGCATAAACACCCTAAAAAGAATAAAAAAAATACTTAGAAACAATGATGATTAAAGCAAGCAAGGTTTAAAAACTAAACAAAATCCAGGAACAAGTGTGAGGCACACCGGATATTGTTGGTGGCCACCCAGGGTCAATTCATGAGAGTCATCAATTGCCTCAATAAACTTTTGAAATTCATTTGTTAAGGAATCATCATCTAACAAGATGGGAAACATCAAAACCTGTTATCAAGAATACGGGCAGCATAAGTAATCTGGAGAACAACATAAGCCCCCTCCCCTTCCCCCCAAAAAAGTAAACAGTGTATAATACGAAATAGTCTTACAACAGTATTCCAAAAGCATTTCATGTCATCCCTTTTACATATAGTCATAAATGGATTGGCTAAATAATACTCACTCCATCCCTGAAAATGGTTCCGCTTTTCTTTTTCATCTGTCCCAGAATAAGTTTCTCTTTCCTTTTAAGGAAACAACTATGTTATCTAATCGTCCAGTACTCCACGAGTACCTAGCCGAGTACTCACTACTCGGGGTGGGACCTTGCCCATTAGTACTCCGAGTCGAACTGTTCCATTTTTCGAGTAACTCGCCGAGTACTTAGCGACTTTCACTACTTGGTGACATGGTTGACTCGCCAAGTTACTCGGCAGCCAATAAAATTGATTTTTTGAGGTTAAATCTGAATTTTTTTAACTAAATTGGGATATTATGGAATTTATGAGTAATTAGTAGGTATTTCAAAATTGGAAAAATAAGATTACAAAGTCAGTTTAAGTTTGGAGACATGGAGGATGAAGAAGAAAATGATGACCTTGAACCCAATGAAGATTATTTTACATCTTTAAGACAAAAGTTCAGAATTAAGTATTATTAGGTGATTGATTTTCTTGTAAGTTAGAATGTTTAGGATTATAATTATTTTATTCGTATTTAAGAATGTTAAGACTCACAGATTATTAGAATTTTGGGGCACTTATGTTTTTAAGTTTAATTAATACAGGGCTGAGTAATCCTGAGTAATTGGTCCCAATTGTTAATCGGCCCTTGACCGAGTTGACCCCGAGTAGCGATTTAATTACTTAAGGAAAGAATCATGTAGTTCGATTTTTCTTTCCTCTACATAAATTTTAATTTTAACCACACAATCTCACTGTTCTTACAGCATGATGAAGTTTGGAAAGCTGGTTGTCAGTTACAATAGGGCTCCACTTAAAATCATGTGGATTTATGGTGTGAGTTAAATTAACTCATATGGAGTACTTTTTATAAAATTGATACCAAGAAACACTAGGACATAGTTTAGCATTGTCGGTTTTAGTTTATTTCCGTTGTACCCAAAAAAAAATTGTCGGTTTTAGTGATGAACAAATCCATTCTTACCACTATTATATTCTATCATCCTATGTTGTTCCATTTTAATTAAATTCAGTTGCCTGATTTTGAAAAAAAAAATGTTAGGTTTTATAGTCTCTCATAAGTATAAAAAGCGACAGTTCTTTCCTTCTGTGACCACACTACCACAGAGTTTTTTTTGTGATTGCATTACCCTCATTGTCGCTTACTTCAAGTTTTAACCCCATAAGTCTGTGGTATTTAGGTATATGCTAAGCAATATCTTCTTCACACGAGAAGACACTACTACGAAGTATATATTACTCCCTCCGTCCCATTTTAATTGTCTTACTTTCCTTTTTGGGTTGTCCCAAAATAAGTGTCACCTTTCCCTTTTTGGAAAGAAATATGTGGTTCACAACATTTCACTTTACTATACTCAAATCTCAACCACAACATTTATTTTTTCAACCACTTCATTAAAAATTGTGCCAAAACCAAATCAGACACATAAAATGAGACGGAGGTAGTAAATATAATGAGGTAAAGCATACTACCTCCTCCCCATAAAACTTGGCCGGGTTTCCTTGTTTGGCCTCCCCAAAAAACATTGTCATTTCCATTTAAAGTAACAATATGTGGCTAAAAATATTTCTCTCTCCTCTGCATAAATCTCAACCGCACAGTTTTATTTTACTCTGTTTTTTTTTACTCTGTATTTTACTCTGTATTTTATTTTACTCTGTATTTTTTACTCTGTATTTTTCTCTCTCTCCTCTGCACAGTTTTATTTTACTCTGTATTTTACTCTGTATTATTCTACGTGAAAGTCAACTTTGGCAAAGTTTTATGGGACGGAGGGAGTAAATAATGTTAAGCCGTATAAAAAGAGCAGACTAACTTAGTGTTATTAGTATATAATCATTAAAGCAAAGCAGAAAATACCTCAAACATGACACACACAATGTCACCATTGTCACTCCCCAAATCAGATTCTCCGCGAGCTATTCTTGCATTAATCTCTCGTAGGTGCTGACTTATTCTTTCCTCATCAAGAGTGCGCAATACATCAAGAAGAGGACCTATCGAACTTGACTCATACTCTGTGCTATACATATCTTGGGCTTGATGGTACTGACAAATACATTGAGTACAATGACGCATCTCTTCCGAAGCTCTACTCCAGAGAGCCTTTAGAGGAGAATCCTTACGCTCATCTTTATAGTAATTGTAGAATGTCTCCAGTAAAGGACCCATTAGGTCCCAAGAACCACACCAAATATGTATCCCTTTTGGCAACTGGATCAGGAAGTGGAATGCATCTGCAAACCTACATGTCAAGCATCAAATATGGCTCAAGCTAAAATAAAAAGGAAAAGTAGTTAAAGATCTGCTCGCACACTAAAGTAAGTTCACTGGCATCAAATCCATGAACAAGTTGAAAACAACTCGCATTCTCCCTACCATCACTTGTCATCCATTTCATCTACTTACAAGTCAATAATATCATGATGTCATATGTTATGATGTTCATATCAACTAATCAAGTTCAATAAGCAATGAGGATATTCCGGCTTTATTTTTTCTTTGTATCCAGAAGACCCTGTCACATGAGCTCCATTTCCGAAATTTCAAAATGTTAACACGCAATTAAGCAATCATATGTTGACAGTCTCAGCAACATTCCACTGCCACATGATCAGAAGTCAATGTTAATACCTCAGTGCTGTAAGTTCGATTATCAATACCATATTACTGCCATTGAGCACTAAATTTATCTTTGCCTCTGTTTATCTCCTACTGATTTTACAGTGAATACAGATTGCTTTAATACGGTCTATTCACACATACATACACATATAGCAGAATGTTGAATTCAAGAATTGTTTTAATGGGTGGAAGTAGGCAACAGACCACTCTTCTTTTAGCTTGTGAAGGCGACGGCGCTTAAGGTCATTAAAGTCGCCGTCGCCGTCGTCTTCTTCCTCTTCGATGCCTCTCCATCGATCCAACAGTTCTCTCCTAGTAGCAACTTTCCTGGACATTTTCAATTGACCCCAGCTCCCGCTCGCTCTGTAATTCAACCTAGGGTACAAAATTCAGGCGGGTAATGCACCTATATATGTGTGTAATTGTCTACACATAAAACCGTAATAAAAAATGAAGGTCTAATATAGATTCGATCATCTGCCAACTTAGTGCAAGTTTTTAAACCGTCCTGGAGAACAAGATAACTGATCCGGGGAAAGAAAGGTTACATAGACTGCGCTCAAGTGATTTGAGTTTCCCCAAAAAACAGTATTTTGAGTTTTTGTGACCTTATTTTCAAATTTTAATTATACTCCTTTCCATTATTATCCTCCTTCTTTCCATTAATAACACTTTTTTCTTTTAGACATACTCATTCTTCATTCCTAAACTTTTTTTTATCATTCTTCATTTCTTTTTTTTGACCGTTTCTAAAACATTGTCTATTTAAAATAATAAATATGTCATTAAAGTATTCACATATTTTCTATTTAAATCTCAATCACAAATTTTTTATTTTTTTCGCATTTTACTAAACTGAGGGTATTTTTTTAATGGAAATAATCTATGTTAAAATTAATGAATCAAGGAACATTGCAATACACTCAAGATCATAACCACCTCAGGCATAAACTCAATTATCAGACTATCACTCTGCCACCCACAAACGAGCCGCAAAAGTCGCTAACCATGTAATGGACAAACTGAAGCTTAACATCACCATATAAATCTTCATGTTTCAAAACTGAAACTTACAACTCTACCAAAATCAAACCAACGTAAGAAAATAATAAAGAAACAAGTCATCGATTTCCAGTTATGTCACGCCGCAGCTTGATACCATTGGACCTGTAGATCTGTCATGATTGTCTGAAAACCAATGATATTTATTCCAATTTTGTACTTAATAATTGGAAAAAGGGTCAAATACACCCTCCTACTATACCAAAAATATCATCTCAACCCCTCTACTAAAAAAAACATCACATACATACATTTACTATTAGAAAAAGATCACATGAATCAAAATGACCGGATGCAACTTTTTATTGCAAGTCAGATTTGACGTTCCTTTCATTTTTATTTACTTTTTTTTTCATTTACTTTTCTTTCAATCTTATGCGTACTTCATACATTACACTTCGTATTATACATTACATGCGAATCAAAGGAGTCCTACCATCTTTCTCTCTTTCTTCCTTTTGACTTTATTTTCGTTTTCTTTTCTTTCTTTTTAATTTTTTTTGTCTTCCAGTAGGATTTATAGATTTCTCTTCCATTCTTTTTCTTCTTTTACGTCTCATATTTAAATCTTGGAACTCTTAGAAGGAGATAGATATAAAATTCTTTTTCTATTTTTATGACTTTTCATGAATATATACTCTGTAATTTTTTATTTGTTATAGCCTAGAAGCACTTCTCACCTGATCCGCCATCTCTCTCTCTCCCTATATATAGGGAAGGGTTCAAGTAAAAAGTAGTCTTCCTATGGAAAGTGAGAACAAATCTTAGCCTTTAATCACTTGTAAATGGATGGATTAGATAAACTTTAATCACAAGATACAGACTCAAATAATGTGCAAACGTTTATAGTACAAAGTGGATATTAGATGAATAAAAGTGCACTCATAAGACTTAAAAAAGATTGCTAATTTTTTCAAAATTTGTGCACATTTTATGATGTACTGTTATGCACTTTCGTATAACAGAAATCCTAACTTATAAACCCAACAAGTATCAATCAAAAGTATAACTTTATAGTGATAAATTGAGGAAGTATGAGATTACAATGAAGAACAATAGTGGTACACTGGTACTTGAAAAATATTTACGAAAAATCATTTATCAAAAATATTGTTACGAAGCAATTGATTTGAATTGGAGCTCGACATAAAATGATTTTTTATGGGAGAATTCACGGCTTTAGTTGCTTAATTATTTTCTATATCTGGCCCTCATACATAATTAAGCATTCCAGCCCAGCTGGTTGTGAGGTTACCGTGCCAAGAGGTCTCGAGTTCGAATCCCGCTAGGCACATAAGGGTGTGAAACTCAATGGAGTGAGTTTCATAGTAGATTACTCTAGGCTTCCTCCAGCCCCCCTCCCCCAGATCCCCCTGGAATTAAAAAAAATCTGGCCCTCATACATTTCCATGTATGTGGGGGGTGCCGACGATCAGTATTTTTGTATGTACCCTAGCTGATCGAGACATTTGTTTTATATACTAATGAAAAGTATCATCAAATTTTATGATATTTTTATTATAACAAATATCACATGAGTTGACACAATATTTGAGAAAAAAATATCAAGAATAGTAAATAGGAGAGAGTGGACAAACATGAAATAGAATATGAAAAGTAGAAAAAGTAATAAT
>CAMAPF010000910.1:20000-21441 GCA_945859915.1 Cuscuta epithymum
TTAGTGATTAACTTAATGATTGTTTTAGTGACTGAATATGATATAAAACTCAGTGACTGCCTCCAAGTGAACAGTGACGCCGCCTAGTGACAGTGACTGAATATTTTATAGTGACTGGATTTTTTATAGTGACTGAATTTGGGACTAAATTAAAATCATGCAGTAACTTTCAAGCATGACCAGAAGATTTAACCAGAGTCACTAAAAAATAGGAGTACTTTACAATCAGACCTGTCACTACCCGGTTACCATCTCCGATCACAACCACCGTTTTGCTCGTTTTTACTTTTTAAAGGCTTCCACTCAACACACAGTGACTAACCCAACAAATATGTCACCACCCAATCCAGTGACAGTGCCCTACACCGCCGGCCGCTGAGCAACCCGTCTCGAAACCCTAGCCACCACCCACCCTCACTTTTTCTGCAACTCCCCTTGCCTAGGTCCCCGCCCCCTAAGCCCCAAACCTGCAATGCCCAGACCCCAGTGACCAATAGCACCATCCCAGTAATCCCCCCGCCACCGCCACCGCCACCGCCGCCCACCAGGCACCAGCCCATGGCAGCCCCGCTCCCCTGCTACCCCGCGGCCCCGCCACCGCCCACCAGCCCATAATTTCCCCAAAAATTAAAACCCAGCCTCTGTGTTCTGATTCCCTAACCGTGTGCCACCATGGGACGACGGCCCCATTGAAAACCCTAGTTGCATCCCCCGACACCTACCAATCTACCATCGTTCATGAATGGCGTCAATGGCTAATAGAAAAGGAGAAGAAATAGAAAAGCGGCGGCGATTGCGATTTCGTTTGAAAGATTAATCGGCGGCGGTGAACGAGAACTGAAGCAGGTTAAGCAACGATCGACTATCTTACATGGTTTTTGGTATATATAAAGAGGTATTGAGATCTGCACTTAGGAAGGTGGTTGGACACTGAGATATGGGCGACTTCAATGGGGTTGGGAGTTTATTTGGGGAAATCACGATGCATAGAGAATTCTTGATATTAGGGATTATTAGTATAATAAATGTCATTCATTAATGAGTCACTTTTTTGGAATGTGTAAAAAGTGTCATATTTTTTTAAATGAAAACATGGGTAGTAATATAGGTGCCATTTTTTCATCTTAAAATCCTAGTGGAAGACAAAAAATAAAAAAGAAAGAAAAGAAAAGGAAAAGAAAGACAAAAGGAGGAAAGAGAGAAAGATGGCAGGACTCATTTGATTCATGTGTACTGTATGAAGTGCGAATAAGATTGAAAGCAAAGAAAATGAAAAAAGTAAATAAAAAAAGAAGGAATGTCAAATCTGACTTGTAATAGAAAGTTGCATCCGGTCATTTTGATTCATTTGATCTTTTTCTAATAGTAAATGTATGTATGTGATTCTTTTTTTAGTAGAGGGGTTGGGATGATGTTTTTGACATAGTAGGAGGGTGTATTT
>CAMAPF010000911.1:0-29151 GCA_945859915.1 Cuscuta epithymum
ATACTGAACGGCGTTCGGGACATTGGTTCTCAGGGTAACAATGACGGGATATCCCAATATCGAACATACTACCCGAACGGGTAGTCAGCAAGTGGAGGCCGCATTTAATGTTGAAGTATGGCGGCAGCAAGTGGGGGCATGGGTTCCTACGTGGCAGGGGGTACTACCTATCGGATTCAGCCACATGTCCAGCTTTCCCATCCCCATTTTACTATAAATACCTGCATTAAGATCATTGTAAAGGGTTAGCATTTTAATACTCAGAGCTTAGCAAGTAGAAACACTTCTCTTATTCTTGTATTCTTGTACTTACCTACCGTTCGGGTAGTTTCAGTGTAACCACAGAATTATTGAATACAAGTGAGCTTCTGAGTTGATCAATCTTTCACTAATTTATATTTCATACACTTTTCAAGCCAACCCAATATCCCTACAATATCCAAAGCTTGTGTTGGGCTTTCGGATCTTCGGGAATAAACCTCAACATTGGCGCCGTCTGTGGGAAACTTCACTAAAAGTCCCAAGCAAAACCTTTGATCTAAGCACCATTTTTCTGACAAATGGCTAGAATCACCACAACAACTCCAAGCTCTACTTCCAGAGGCCGAAGGGGCAATGGATCTTCTGAGGGGTGGTCCATGCAAGGACAGGTCAGTGGCAGTGCCACCCTAGAGTTTGAGGGCATCATCCCCCTGGACGTGAGGAGGAATCCTCAATTGATGAGGGAGATGACAGAAGCCATGCATCTCATGGCAGACAAACAGGAACAGGGATACACCGATGAGACTCGTGAGCCATTATCCCATGTTCGTCCTATGTCATCCTTCGACGAAAGGGAGGATACTGAGACCACCACGGCCTCAGCACATTCCCAGGAGAATCGAAGGAATCCCTGGAGGACCCATGCCCACAGGCATGGACAGGAAGCACCTGCCAACCGAACCCCGTTCGTGCCTAGAAACGAAGCCCAATACAGGGAACCTACCCCCATGGTGGATCCCGTTGGGCAACATTTCCAATATGTCGTGAGGGACAGGAAGCGTTTCATTCGGAGGAGGGCAAACACAGCTGCCCCTCCCCTGGACAGGAGGCCGGAGTTTGTGGAGGCAAGAATACCACAAGCCCCCCGAACGGCCCAAGATGAAGAAATTGCCGAGATGAGGAGGTAAATGACTGAGCTCAGAGAGCAGATAAACCGGACACCCCACCAAACCCAGCCAGCTCGGGTTGGGATCACTTCTCCCTTCACGAGGGAAATCATGAGTGCGGAAATTCTCCGGGACTGTCGCCCCCCAACCGGGCTCACATATGATGGGGTGGGTGACCCCGAGGTACACCTGAGGAGCTACCAAGGAGGCCTCATGCTCCTTGGGGCCACTGACGCCGCTATCTGCAGATTATTCTTCAGCACCCTTTGGGGAGCTGCACAAGAATGGTTCGGGACGTTGCAGCTTGGATCAATCGGAAGCTTCGCCGAACTGTCCACTCTTTTCCTGGCACAGTTCGCTTCTGGAACCAAGCAGAAGGTGCATTTTGGTCACATGACCACGGTGAGGCAAACCCCGAGGGAGTCTGTCAGCGATTTCCTGTTCAGGTGGAGGAGCGAGACCCTCAAGGTCACTAGCATGACGGATGAGACTGCCATCCTCTTATTCACCGATGCTCTCCAGACCGGGGAGCTATACAGGGAGCTGAAGAAGAACCCGGGAACCAACTACCCGGAGGTGTTAGAGAGGGCCAGGAAACATGCGGCCCTGGAAGACGAGATCAAGATGAGGGATCGAATGGCCCCGCATGTGACACCGCACCCGAACGTCCTTGAAAATTCAAATTAAAAATTCAAAGTTTATGTATTGAATTTCTGATTCCCAAACAATCGTGAAACGATTGTTGTTTTACGTAGTTAACGATTGATTATTATACTGTTCGAACTCGTATATTAGTATCGGGCCTTATTAATAAATAAGAGGGCCTAGCATTATCTAAATAGTGATACATAACGTTTCAAGACAAGTTGAGGAGGGGCGGGCGGCCCAGATATTATTTTGGGCTCAACCCGCTAGAATAGCAAGTATTCGAGAATGGCGTCGTAGGCCCACTCGGGGGCGACCCACACGGCTGGTAGCCCAATAATATGGATGACAAATGTCAAATAAGTGATAGGATGATTTGAGATGAATACAAATGCCTATGATACCATCTTTGGCATTATTGAGCCAAATAATGGGAGTAGGATTTTCCTTCTATATTATCCATCAAGTAAATTATTGAGATGAACCTACACATATTGGAGATCAATAATGTTATGTAGGAAGTTGAATGGTTCTAAATAAATTAGGATGAGTACAAAAAGACATCTTTGACAAAAGATAAAACAATAGGACCCATTCTTCCATTTTTGGGTGTATTGATAGATATTTTGGATCCCAAAATAATTGGGATCAATGGGGAACCACTCCACATGATATTAGTACCTGCAAGACAAGGAAAATATGTGAGAAGACTCACCTTGGCCGCACCACATGGAGAAGCACTGCCCATGACACAATTGGAATCAAATTTTGGGGCCACCACCACTGTTTTCGCACAAACAGGTGTGCTGTTTTGTCTCCCTTCATTTTGAGAGTTGTACTCGTCCAAATGAGGTGTATAAGGTGTCCTTGGATAGCCTTTGAAGTCTATTTTCATAATTGAGTGGTCTCTGTTCGAGAGGAGAGAGTAGTCATCCAAAAATCGATCTGAAGCGAGCAGTGGTCTGTGAACTCGAGCTGTGAGAGTGCTGAGACTGTTTGGTTGATATCTCGAGTTTTACCAATCCAATTAAGGCGTGTGAGATACCGAAAGCAAGCTCTCAAGACGAGGAATCCGTGAAGGTCTGGTTTGCATCAATCGGAGTAGAGGAAGGCTTCCAAATCGTCCGAGCAGAACGCGACCTCGCAGGAACGGATTTACTCTTCTAAGTGAGTTGTTAATCCCAAAACCTTTCCATTCATTTTCCAAAGGATAAGAACGATTGGTGGGACTATTATACACTACTCCAAGTGTATAAAACGTCCCTATTAAGTTATTTTATTGATGTAAAGGTTAGATACTAACCTAGACGCAAATATTGGAAAACTAGGAATCGAGTTAGCCGGAAAACACCCGTTCTAGGGGCTGTTTTCGTATCAACGATTAGGGGTTGAAATAGCAACTTGAGGAGGCTGTTTAGAACCCATTTTCAAGCAAGGAACTAGTTCCCAATCTTCCTTGGCCGAGGCTTTGGTCATTGGATCGAGAAGGAAGGTTTTAAAGCTCATTTGAGGTGAGGACCGACATCTAGTTGCTTACAACTTGTAGGTTATGCATGAGATTACCTAAATGCTTAAATCATATTTTTGTGAATAAATATGCTTGAACATGATATGAATGATAAGTAATGGACTTGATCATAAATTGAAACCATATTGATGAATATGGAGTCATGTGAGATAAAAGTATGCTAAAATGGTAAATTGACCTTCCAACTCATGTATGAATGCTATGTGTATGTAAATGTATGATTGCATGATGATGCTTAGCACATGGGAGGCTGCCACATATCTATTGATATGGAGGGGCTACCATTAATGATAAATGAGTTGTAGGAATAATCTTAATAGTATTGTGATGCTAGTTAAGGATTGTTCTAAATGTTGATAGAACCAAACTTAAAGGTTGAGTTTGTTTGTGATGAACTTGAATGAGATTCAAGTGTCAATTGGGAAATCATGGAGTAGGAGATCTATGGTGTGGTTTTATGAAGTAGGAGATCTATGGTGTGGTTTTATGAAGTAGGAGATCTATGGTGTGGTTTTATGAAGTAGGAGATCTATGGTGTGGTTTTATGAAGTAGGAGATCTATGGTGTGGTTTTATGAAGTAGGAGATCTATGGTGTGGTTTTATGAAGTAGGAGATCTATGGTGTGATTATATGAAGTAGGAGATCTATGATGCGAGTGCATGATGATGTACTCGAGCCGAACTCTAGAAATGAGAAGTTGTATTAGGGTTGGACCCTACGTATGTCGTGACCATTAGTCACGGGGTTTTGGAAAATGTTTTATAACAAACATGGGCCTTTGAGCCGACTACTTGACTTTATATAAAGTAAGTATATATTTTGAAAGGGGTAATTTGAGATTACGGCCTATACTATATTATCACCCTATTTGAGGGTCTTGTGTGTGAAATACTTGTTGTATATCTATTAGATGCCTGCCACACCAGCACTTTATAGCCCTATAGAGTGCTGACCCCTTCGGGGGCGTCCCACCACCATTTTTCAGGTTGAGGCTAGAGCTTGCTTCCTGTGCTCGTTGCTCGAGAGATCATCTAGGAGGGAAGACTTGGTTCGTGCTTCCTCCATTCGTTTTTTAAACATTAATAAACATGCTCATGGATATTTTACTTTAGAGCCTGCGTGCTCATGAATAGCCCTGTGTGGCCCTTTGTTTTAAACAATGTTTTCCGCTGCGTTATGAATTACTTATTATGTTTGTTTATGGATGTTACGTGTGTGAATGATATTCAAGACGCCTTGTATAATATGAATGTGTTGGACTGCGGTTGACTATTTGTATTGTACGGCGGGTTGTTGACGTGTCCGGGGAGGTCCGGGGCGTGACACCGCAACCCCCCACTACAAGGTTGGCGGACCGTTTGGGACCAATGCCAGTAACTGCAGCGCCTCGTCGCAAGACCGGACATTTCACCCCCTGGTCGTGTCTATTGCTGGCGTTTCCATTTGGAAAAGAATGCCATTCCCCCTCCAACTGACACAAAGGCCGTAATGGGGCTAGCCCCGAATGCCTTCTGCAGATATCACAAGCGGAATGGGCACCTCACGAAGGACTGCCACGCCCTACAGGTGGCAATTGAGGACCTGATCCAGAAAGGCTACCTGAGGAAATATGTCAGCACCAACCCGAACGGCCCTTCCCCCAATCAACGCCCTCCCCGATCCAATAGCTGGAAGAGGGATATCCAACGGGGCGCGGAACCAAGCAATGATTCATACTGCCCCCCTACGGAGGAGGCTGAGGGGTCGGGGAACCCGGGGAAGAAACCAAGGATGGAAGTCAAAGTCATCTTTGGCGGGGGAGAGACCGGGGATACAGCCGCCGAGCGAAAGAAATTTGAGCGCAGCCTCTATGTGGCCACCGTAGCCACTCCACCCACGAAGAAAGGCCGCATACGTTCGGGGTGGTTGATCTGCCCAACTCACCAAGTCCGCACAGGGACGAGCTAGTGGTGAGTATGTGTATAGACGATGCCTTGATCCGCCGAGTTCTGGTGGACACGGGAAGCAGTGTGAACGTGCTGTATTTACACACGTTGGAGAAGATGAAGCTGAAGAAAGATCAGCTGACGAAGCTGAAGACACCGCTGGCTAGCTTCACCGGCAACATCATCGAGGCCGAGGGCACCATCCAGCTTCTGGTCGAGATCGGCTATGAGACACACCGGGCAGCGGTCAGGATGACGTTTGTGGTGGTGGACATTGCATGTGCCCACAACGCTATACTGGGCCGCCCAGGATTGGAAGGTTTGGAGGCAATTGCTTCTGTTCGACACTCGTGCATTAAATTCCCAACTGACACTAGCGTGGGAGTTGCCCGAACAGATCCTGCCATAGCCCGAACGTGCTACATGGAGGCTTTGAAACAGATGACTGCAAACCCGGCGCACAGAGTTTGAGGGGCGCCCGGAACCAACCACCCTACTGGAGTACATCGAGCTTGATTCCCCCCCTGATCGAAAAATAGCGATCGGGGTGGATCTGGAAGGGGAAATCAGAGAAGGGGTGGTCACGGTCCTGAGGAAGTTCTAGGTCCTGTTTGCCCGGGGGCCCGAAGACATGCCGGGGATTGATCCGGCCCTCATATGTCACAAATTGGCCGTTCGGCCTGACGCCAAGCCAGTCTAACAGAAGAAAAGATACCAGGCGGCCGAACGGCGGGAATTCACAAAGCAGGAGGTAGCCACCCTACTGAGAATCAGGCACATTAGACCAGTCATCCATGTTGAATGGTTGGCTAATGTGGTCCTAGCTCCAAAAGTCTCTACTTGGAGGATGTGTGTGGACTATTCCGATCTGAACAAAGCATGCCCCATGGACCCTTATCTTGTCCCACGGATAGACCTGCTGGTAGATGAGACAGCCGGGTGCAAGCTTCTGAGCTTTATGGATGCTTTCCGAGGTTATCACCAAGTTTTCATGCACCCGGACGATGCGGAGAAAACTGCATTCGTCACCTCGGACAGCGTGTTCTGTTACATTGTCATGCCGTTCGGGTTGAAGAATGCCATGGCCACCTTCCAGAGGATGATCGGCATGCTCTTCAAAGAAGTGGTGGGGGTAACCATGGAGGCCTATGTAGAAGACATCCTTATCAAAAGCAGGAAGAAGGAAGATCATGTTCGGGACATGGAGAAAGTGTTCGGGATCATGCGGAAGGCCAACATGAGGCTGAACCCCAGAAAATGCGCCTTCGCTGTCAAGGGGGTAAATTCTTGGGGTATATGATGAGCGAACGGGGAATTGAGCCTAATCCTGAAAAGGTGAAGGCAGTCATGGATATGGAGGCACCACGGAACTTGAAAGAGGTTCAGAAGCTTACCGGCAGATTAGCAGCCCTGAGCAGATTTCAGGCGAAACTGGCCGATCGTGCCATTCCATTCTTCCAGATCATGAAGAAGGCCATCCCGTTCGAGTGGACAGCAGAATGTGAGGCAGCTTTTGAGGATTTTAAGTTATACTTGTCTTCTCCCCTGGTCTTGACTAAAGCAAACCCAGGGGAGCATCTGTATATGTATCTGGTCGTGGCTGACCTGGCGGTCAGCTCGGTCTTATTAAAAGAAGATGAGGGTGTTCAACGCCCTATTTATTTTGTGTGCAAAGCCCTGAACGGGCCGGAAACCAGGTACACCTTGATGGAAAAAACCATCTTGGCATTAATCGCTACCATCAAACGACTGACACCTTATTTTCAGGCACATCCAGTCGCCATCTACACCACCCAACCCCTGGCCACCATACTAAGGAATCCTATGACAAGTGGGCGCATCACTAAGTGGTCCCTCCTGATCGGGCAGTATGAAATAGACTTCAAGCCTCGCCCCACCATCAAGGGTCAGGCTTTGGCTGACTTTATTGCCGAATGCACTGCCAGATCAACTGAAGAAGGAACAAACGGGGAAGTGCATGACCACTGGTGGGAAATGTACGTGGATGGAGCATCCAGTAGTAAAGGCTGTGGTGGAGGAGCTGTGATCACATGCCCCGAAGGGTTCAAGGCATATTACTCAGTACATTTTGAATTCAAGGTAACCAACAATGAGACCGAGGCCCTTATTGCAGGGTTGAAATATGCCAAGGTCAATGGGTGGTGAGCCAGATCAATGGGTCCGCCGAGGCCAAAGAAGAACGACTGAAGGCCTACAAGGAGCTGGTTGAGGAGGAGATCGGCAAATTTGAGCAGGTAGTGCTTGACCAGGTTCCTAGGATTGAAAACAGCGAGGCGGATATCCTGTCCAAGCTAGAATATGCCGTTCAGGATGATCGCGCCCCAGGCATTCCTGCATACATCCAGAGGTTCGCGCAGAGAGAAATACTGACCACACCAGCAACAATGATCCTTCGGGTGGACGCCATATCATATGCAGTCCCAAGCTGGGTCACTGACTTGACAAAATACCTGAAGGATGGGACCTTGCCGACCGACAAGAATGATGTGTACAACCTCACATGTATACAGCGAAGGGCCCCAATGTTTGAGCTGGTGGACGGACAACTGTACAAAAAGACGTCCGGGGGGCCATATCTTAAATGCCTTCCCCCCGTTCAGGCAGCCGCTGTGATGGAAGAAATTCATGAGGGCATCTGCTCCAGCCATCAGGCACCAAAGACCCTGGCCAGAAAGATCATTTTGCAGGGGTACTATTGGCCAACTATTCAGCAGGACTGCTTCGAACACACAAGGAAGTGCAAAATCTGTCAACTTTACGCACCGGTTTCCGGATGACCTGCGACCTTTTACACCCCGATGACCATATCATTACCGTTCGACAGGTGGGGGATCGACTTGTTAGGGCCCCTACCCACTGCGTCGGGAGGAAGAAAATATATCATTGTGGGGATTGATTACTTCACCAAATGGGTGGAAGCCGAACCCCTGGCCAGCATTACTGATTTTCAATGTCAACGATTTGTTTGGAAAAATATTATATGCAGGTTCGGTCTCCCCGAGCAGGTCATCACGGATAACGGGCGGCAATTCGTAAGCAGGAACTTCGAAGAATTCCTCACCAAATGGGGAATAAAGCATTCAAGGGCTTCCGTAGCATATCCGCAGGCGAACGGGCAGGTGGAGAATATGAACAGGACCATCATGGATGGCATGAAAAAGAAGCTCAAAGATTATGCTTCCACCTGGCCCAAAAAGCTAAACTACGTCTTATGGACCTACAGGACTACGCCCCGCACAGCAACTGGGGAAACACCGTTCGCCTTTGCCTACGGATTTCTGGCTAAAGTGCCGACTGAGGTCTTGGTACCCACTCACCGGACAATCCACTACGATCCCGAGCGGAATGAGGACAATCTGCGTGCTGAGCTCCACTTTATAGAAGAAAGAAGGGACCTCTCAGCTCTACGAATGGAGGAATACCATCGGGCGACAAAGAGGTATGTGGACAAACAAACCAAGATCCGCTCAATCGAAGTTGGAGACCTTGTCCTGAGAAAAAGAGAGAAAAGTAAGCCACTAGAAGGCGGGAAGATGGCAAAAAATTGGGAAGGACCATACCGGGTATGGAAAAAATACGCCATCGGAACATTCTTCCTCCAGGATACCGAAGGCCGTGCGGCAGGAATTTGGAATGCTACACACTTGCGAAAATTTTATCAATAAAAACGGTTGTTGCCACCTCTGAAAAAAAAAATAGAGGGAGAACAATGCTTCCATGAAGGCCAGAGTTGGGTGAAATGTCATAAGCCGAACGGCATCACCACAACCTCGGCCAGAAGTCTCGCCTTGATCGATAAATACCATTTATCTCGGTCCATAGGGAGCCATCATCTCAGCACAAAAAACAACATGAATGTGCAGGTTAACCAAGCACGGACTAAGCTTGGGAGATGGTGTAAAAGATCTTGAGTAGGACGAACCGGGCGGCATCCGAAGGCATAGGGTAACCCGTGACCGAGCGGGGGATCAGGACTCTGGTCTTAAAATCTCGCCTTGGCTATGCAGCTCGAACGAACCATGACGAAGGGATTCGTTGTGGTGGAACCCGAGCTGTAACCTGGAGGCGAGTCTCCATTTTGACAAAGGATAAGGAGGTGACCCGAACGGGAGCCTTATTCTTAATGGTTCAGAATGGACATCTCAACCCCCTAAATATGGATGAATCCGGACGGTAAAACCGGACGGCATGCATCAGAATTATGGGTTTGGAAGATGGCAGGCATTACACGAACTGTGAAAATGCCTTGCAACAGGGAGGAACACAAACCAACCCAAGATGATAACCCGAACATGTTACATCGGACTTTGGCTTAGAAGGCGCAACACTGCAAAAACTGACGGATCACGCATTCAGGAAATCGTGGACAGCCAAAGACGACGAACCAAACGGTTCGCATCGGACAAAGGCTTGGAGGGCAGCAGGAATTAAAAACTAATGACTTGCGCATCAGGAAACCACGGACAGCCGGCAGAGATAAACCGAACGGCTTGCACCTTAATCTTGGTGCTGACTTTAAAAAAAAAAGAAAAAAATATATATCATAATAGATGATAATACCTTGTTTGGGAGGATAGTCAAACACGAAGAAATTCAAAAGATCAAGAACTGGTGTTTATTCTTCGGCCCTACTGGCCGGGAATTACACAGCAATACAAAAGAATGAGGTATAAAGGAAACTATACTAAGGAAAAGCCAGGCTACAGGCGTATCCCGAACAGGGAAAGGGCGATCGGGAAAAATCTCGATTGCACGGGAAGATTATTATTCGAAACTACCAACTAAAGAATACAGAGGAATAAAAGGATGAACGAAACCAAGGAAAGGCCATGATTACGCGGTCGGGGAACAGTCTCGAATTGGTAAAAATAACAAGGGGTGTTTATTCTTTGGCACTACTGGCCGGGAATTACACAAGAATAAAAAAAGAATGAAGTACAAAGGAAAACTATGCTAAAGGAGGATCCTTGTTCGGTGCAGCGTCAGACTTGGAATTAGAGGGATCGCCTGTATCTTTGGCCTTCTGCCTCTTCTCCATTACTCGTTGATAAGCACGACAGAATAGCGGATCGAAACCTTCTTCCTTGGGCTCAAAGGGCTCATCGAAAGACTCCTTGATCACCTCCAGATTCCGGTCAACCAGCATATCTTGGCATTTGATCAGAGTGTCCTTGGCAAAGGCATTGATGAAGGTAGTACCAGCAGGCGTCTCATCTAAAAGCTTGAGGCCATCGGTCACCGGATCCTTGCTCCTCTCTAACAATTCGCCAAGATGCTTGCCAAGAAACTCCAGAGCAGTATTCTCCAAAACGACGTTCAGGCCTTTCCCCCTCTGAAAATCTATCACCGCCTGTTGGGTGATCTTTGAAGCATCAGCAGTATAGGGGGCAGGGGGATTCTCTCCCTTGGCCTTCTCAAATTTTAGGCCGGAGGCTTCAGCTGCCTTCACCTTGGCGCGAAGTTCACGAATCTCCCGATCGCGCCGTTGGAGCCTCCTCTCCATTTCAGCCAGTTCCTCCCTGGCCTTGTCACCTTTATTGGCTCGATCCTGAAGATCTGCAGCCATTTTTCTTGCAGCCGCCAAGAGGGTTTGGCTCTCATCCAGCTCTTGATGAAGGAGGGTCATCTCCCGTTCGGCAGCTAGGAAAGCCCGGTGGTAATATGTACCCGCCTGTGGAAAAAAGGAACAATAAGAATAAACCCGGAGAACTTCAAACACGAGAAACCCGAACAGTAAAGAAACATACCTTGATACTCTCTAGGTGGCCTGCTTCGACCAAATCAGACCAATGGGTCAGGTTGGTGAAACCCTCACCTGCCTTCAAAGAAGTGATGCACCACATGGATGATGCAGTCTGCCCAAACAAGGTCCGGCATTCAGCTCGGGGACCCATGGCGGAAAATTCCACCGTCAACCGATCGGGGATCGGGAGATTATCAGAAGCGGAACCCCCCCTGTTGCCAAGCTTCTTGAGGGGGGAAGAGGCCGGTTGCATCCTTTCCAGGCTAGGGCCCGTCAGATCAATGACATGATCAATCGGGACCAATTCGCCACCACTCTCGGTTCTTGGGCGCTTATGCATCGGCCCAGAGTCTCGATCAGCCAAAGCACCTGGCTGAGTAGCCTTCTCCTTCCCCTTGCTGACAACGGTAGGGGAGGGGGTAGGAGCAGGACGCTTTATGGAAGCGGAAGAGATCACACCTGCAAAAAAGAACAAAAGAAGATAAGCCAAAGATTGAGAAATATACCAAACGGCCTAAGTCAAAGAGAATCGCACCAATGCCAGCAGCCAGCATTTTAGAAGGGGTCAGGAAAGACCGAAGGTTCTTGGGACCGGCCAGACGAAGCTGTTCATACTGGCAGAGGAGAGATGCATCCACCTTTGGAGAGGCATCGTGAACGGGGTAAGTATTCCACCGATCAGGGAATGGTAGCGGTGACCCCACATGAACGAATAAAAATCGTTCCTCCCATTTCTTCGGGGGGGTGGGGTTGTCGGTGAAGAGCGAACGGCCAGCACGGGCAACAAGCCGCAGATACCCGGTGGTCCAGTAAGGCTGAACGCCGTAGCAATGCGAGAAAAGTTCAACGTTGGGGGCGATCCCCAGATCGTGGCACTAGACGATGAATCCGTTCAGGATCCTGTAAGTACTGGGCACGAACTGTGCCGGCAGTACTGATAACCGGCGGAGGAATTCCAGAACGAACGGGTGTAGGGGAAACCGAAGACCGGGGATCAGTGCGTCCATATGGACCAGCACACATCCCGGACGATGTCGCATGGGGTGCTTGATAAACCCCGCATTAAACTATCGGGGTGGAGGTAATAGTTGGCGGAGTGTCTGTTCGGCATCCGCAGGAAGGCGTTGACGCTGCTTCCTGATGCAGTGAAAGTTCAAACTATAGCGGGGGGGGGGGGGGGGGGGCGTTCAGGCATACCCCTATTATAGATGGCCAGGTCATCACCCGATTAGCATCCATCATCGAGGAGGGGCTGTTCGGGATGAGGCGATCCTGAGGAACCATTGGAACCCGATGATCGGGCAGATGTACCTTGATCCTTGGGGTGAGCCTTTCCCCTAGGGCGACAAATCAAAGTAGGCACCATTTCTTCAGAACTTGAAGAACTAGAAAAAGCAGACATAAAATAGCAGAGAGGATTCTAGAGAGAGAAAGCTTGAAGGAATTGAGAAGCAGCAGAAAATATGAAAGGAAGCAGCGGCGTCCTTATATAGGGAAATGCTGCCGCCAAAAGTCCAAATCATTGGTAAACACGTGTCACAAACGGTTGGGGGAAGTTAAGGCTCTTTATTAAGAGCAGGAGTACCCGAACTGGATCAGAATCAAGTAATGTGATTCCAGAAATGACAAGGGGAAGAAGAGCTACAATCATTTGACCCGAACAGGATAAAAATAATGTTCAGCAGCAGGATGTTCATGGATCATATCTGAGATCCTGAATACCGAACAGGAACAAAACGCATCAGAAAAATAACTAAAGTTGGGGTCATGAAGGGGAGGATAGCATACCCGAACGGTATGATTGGATAACATTGGAAAAATCTGATAAATGCACCATGAACCACAGTACTACACCCTGAATCCTGAACGGGGTTTCCAACCATTCAGTGGCAAGGCTTGCAAACAGATTACAAGGGAAATTACAGAGATTACACCCCGAACGGGTTGGGAAGATACAAGAATCTAAGGAGCAAAATGAATTCACAGAAATGGCTTCTGATGGCCATCAGTACTTGCCAAACGGAAAAAATAACATCAAGGAGTATAACGGGAAAGAACAACATACGTAAACAGATTGGAGAAATTAGGAAAAAATAGCATCTTGAACAGATATCCCGAACAAGGAGGTACAAGAGCCAACATTTGAAAAGGTCCTAAATGTCGGGCTTACATTAGCAAGAAATATAGGCCGAACGGGCGGAAAGAAGCGCAAAAATGGGTAAGTCCTAAACATTGGGCTCACGAATACAATCTCGAACAGCATCCCTATCTCCAGGACAGAACAGGATGAGAATGGAAGTCGATAAATCAGCTAAGTTCAAAAGCAGAACAGTGCATAAATAAATTATGGAAACAAGTTGATGGACAATTTTTTTGTATTCATCAGTTCTACTGACCGGGAATTATAAGAAATAGTTAATAATAGGAAATAGAAATGCGAAGGAAATATCTAGTCTACTGATCGGGGTTGTCCTCGCCCTCCTCCTCCTCCTCCTCATCTTCCTCTTCATCAACGTCCTGGACAATCTCCATCCCAAGGCTCGCCGGCATTTTTTGATTTGAGTGTATAGGGCATTCAGATGATGGGGATGCAGACCAGGGAAGTCGGATGGCTGCACCGGACGGTCTAATTGCTTCTCTAGGAGGGAGAGGAGCGGCTTAAGCATGTGCTGGCACCCGGAGCTGTATACCTCCCGGGCGAATACTTCGGCCCATTCCTTGGTCACCGGATGCTGATCAAGCACCCTGACCCCCTCCTTTTGCCGCTCTTCACTGGTCAGCTTTACCAGATGCTCTCCGAAGACATCAGGAAGCTGTTCAAGGGCATACGCCCGGAACTCAGCCGAAGTCTTGAAGTTTTCCTGGACAGTGGAAAGATCGACGGTTATTTCAGGAGGACCGTCTGGGATCTGAGAAGCCGACTCTGAGAACTTCACTTGGGCGGATTCGGCCGCCGCCAGATAAGCCTGAAGAGAAGCTACCCTCACACGGAGCTCCCCGAGCTCGCTCTCCAGTTTTGTCCGAACCTCGGCAGCTGCCTGCCGATCAGTCTCAGCGACCCGAACAGCCGAGGAAAGGGAGTGTTCGGCTTCCTCCTTCGCCACTATGAGCCCTCTCTCTTTGGCCAGCCGGGCCTCGCGGAGCTTCAAGCTGTATATCCCCATCTATACACAAATCAAAAGTAATAAGGCAAATGCGCGATCAGAAAAGCAAAATTAGAAGAGAAAATGGGATGAGAAATTACCTTAAGGGCAGACAGGGCTATACATTCCTCTGCTTCCTCCACCGGAAGCTCGGGAAGAGTGAAATCATTCAGATCCACAGAAGTGGACCAGATCCGGGTTGCCGGACAACCCGCCCGCTCCAACATGTCGTGGGCGGGATCTTTGAGGGAAATCCTCTGAAGCTGTCTGGCCAGGTCAGACTAATGAGCGGCCATTTCCTCGGCAAAGAAGGAGTGCGGTTGCTAATCAGAAAAGAATTGGTCCATTAGCATGTCAGCATGGGACGTATGCTGAGCGGGGGAAACCTGCTGAACAGGCTCGATCTCCTGAGCCGGTTCAGGCTGCTCGGTAGATTGAGGGGCAGTCTGGGAGGAAGTTGCCTGATCGACTTTTCTCAACCTCTTTCTCTTCGTTTTCCTTTTCTCCTGGACGGGAGGGGAGACCTGTGACTCGTTATCAAATCCAACGGTAAACAGCCTGCTCTCATCCATAGCTTGTTGTTCGGGATTGGCTCTTTCAGATTCTGGGGATTTGTCTTGATTGGGAGCTGAAACAAACAAAGGAAAAGGTTAGTACCGAGCGGTTCACACGTGGATGAACAAAATGTTTTTCACACGGGAAGGACCGCCCGAGCCATGGTACTTGGTTTTCAGTTAAGTAAGTCCAGGAATACGGGCAGTACCTATCCCGGCTTTGATGAGCCGTTCGGGAGTCAGATAGGACATAATCTTGAAGCAGCCGCCAGCCTCCACGGCAATGATGTCCTTGCTGAGATCCTCGGAGATGAACGGTTCAGGGGACTTTAGGGGAAGTGTGTTCCATTTTCTGGGAATTAGGCCGTTCGGGACAGATACAAAGAAGAATCGGTCCTTCCAGCCCTTGATCGAAGAAGGAGCCTCACAAAACAAGATATGCCCCGTTCGGGCACTCACTACTAGAAACCCGTGAGCCTGTTGAGGGATGACCAAGAAGAAGTAATAGAAAAGCTCCAAAGTGGGCGTCACCCGAACGGCGGAACAACGGCAAATAAAGCCGGCCACTGCCCGATAGGAGTTCGGCATAATTTGGGCTGGCACTACGTTAAAGAAATTTAGCAGGGAAACATAGAAGGGGTGAAATGGGAACCTAAGGTCAGCCTTAAGAGAATCGAAATGAACCACAACCATCCCAGGGAAGTGGCGCATTGGGTGGAGGCCCGCTTGAAGACGAAAGTCCACCGAGTCCAGAATTAACATTTGAATTTGGGCCCTAGTCTGGGCCGTGAGTTTCTGCCGCGTAAATCTAATAAGCCCTAGTTCGAGTTTGTGGCAAGAAACGCCGCTTGGGGGACCAGCTTCCATGGCTTCCAGATCATCCCTAGAGTAGGTACCATCGGAGTAAGTCCGAGAAGGAGAAGCGTCATCATCGGGGACCTCGGCAGGGATGGCAGCCATTTCTAAGGCGACATTAGGGTTAACCTCTGGAAGATCAGCATTTGAAGCAGAGGTTTCAGAGGAACGAAGATGGGGAGCCATACTCACCGAACAAGCAAAAGAAAGGAAAGACAAAGGCCAAGAAATACCTGAACACGAACCGAGGAAAAACTCTAGAGAGAAGGTAGAGCAACAAGCCGAAGAAAGCAAAGTTTCGAAACCCAGAATCAAAGCTGGAGAAGCCTATTTATAATCTGACACGCCGATTCGACAGCCAATCAGAGAAGAACACGTCGCCAGTAATGATGACGGGGACACGTGTCACGCGGAGAATCCTCCCCAAATAATCATGACGGTTATCGGGAAATTGAAACGGCAGCCGCATAAAACCGTCAGAATGTGCCTTGAAAACTGGCGGAATACCATCCGATACATACCCGAACAGCATTCGGGCAATAATCTTCTACTTCCTTATGCACTCACTACCACTCACTACCGTTCGAGACATAGGAAGTGGGGGACTAGTGTTGGGGTATTGGGTCCAGGCCCAATATGTCCGGCCCAAAGTATGGGGAAACCAGGAGGAAACAGAGGGCCCAAAACAGTCTAGACCCGTTCGGCGTTCGGCACATTACTTACACTTGGAACATTTCGGAATAACTACACCTACTGTCATGACGGGATGCCGCATACTGAACGGCGTTCGGGACATTGGCTCTCAGGGTAACAATGACGGGATATCCCAATATCGAACATACTACCTGAACGGGTAGTCAGCAAGTGGAGGCCGCATTTAATGTTGAAGTATGGCGGCAGCAAGTGGGGGCATGGGTTCCTACGTGGTAGGGGTACTACCTACCGGATTCAGCCACGTGTCCAGCTTTCCCATCCCCATTTTACTATAAATACCTGCATTAAGATCATTGTAAAGGGTTAGCATTTTAATACTCAGAGCTTAGCAAGTAGAAACACTTCTCTTATTCTTGTATTCTTGTACTTACCTACCGTTCGGGTAGTTTCAGTGTAATCACAGAATTATTGAATACAAGTGAGCTTCTGAGTTGATCAATCTTTCACTAATTTATATTTCATACACTTTTCAAGCCAACCCAATATCCCTACAATATCCAAAGCTTGTGTTGGGCTTTCGGATCTTCGGGAATAAACCTCAACAAGTACCCAAATTGACTACTTCTTAGTATAGACAACCTGGAGAATTAGCTACACTGTTTCTAAAGTTATCACTCAGCATAGAATGTTGGATTCGGGTCGGGCCACCCGGCCCATGGACCGGCCCGGTTCTCAGGTCCGGGTCCGGGTCATTCCCCGAACCGGGGGGGGGGGGGTCCGGGCTCGGTTCTTAATTTTGCGGGGTCCAGGCCTAACAGCCATATTTTTAATTTTTTTCCCTTTTCAACTCTAAAGAGCCGTTAGGCTCTTGACCCACATCCCAAACGGCTATATAGCCGTTGGGTAGGTACCAGGGGGTCCAGGGCTTTTGGGGTGTGTGGGGGTTAAAAAAACCTATAAATACTCCTAATTTTAAACATTTTTCCATACCTCTTCTCTAACTCTTCCTAAATCCTACTCTCTACTCATCTCCATCTTCATCTTCTCAAATACTCTTATTCTCCATTATATTTTATTTTACTATTTAATATTTATATAATTATTATATCTACTTATAAATACATATATACTATATTACTTATATTTCATATCTACTTAATCTCTACTTATTATCTACTTATATCTACTTAATACATACATACTACATCTACTTAATATATACTTTATATATTAAAGTATTAAATATACTTTATCTACTATTAGTATATACTTAATACATACTATTATCTACTTCTCTACTTATATTTCTTATCTACTTATTCTCTTATTCTTCAATCTCCATTATATTTTACTATTTAATTCTTATACAGTTATTATATCTACTTATATATTAATTATCTACTCATAAATACATATACTATATTACTTATATTTCTTATCTACTTAATCTCTACTTATATATTAAAGTATTAAATATAAGTGTATTACTCATCTTATAGTAAAAAAATTCTATAAATACACCTATTTTCTAACATTTTCCTACACCTCTTCTTCAACTCTTCTCCATCTTCATCTTCTCTTATTCTCCTACTTATACATCTACCAATCTACCATTTTCAAGATGGAAAGTAAATCTTCCCTTATGCAAAACAATTTTGATATGTGGAAGGACCGAAGACCGGGATGTGGTGGGCAACTTGCAGGTGGTGCAAGAAACTGAAGAAAGAGTGTAGCTTAGGGCATTCACACGGATACGGGATGCCCAGAAGACATATTAAGTCATGTGACAAAGGCAAAAAACAACCATCGGTAGCGGAAATTCCGATTGATATTTATTAGAAAATGTATTTCATATTGTAATTTTTTTCTCAATTCTCAAATGTAGTTCCTATTTCAAATAAATGCACTTGAACTTGTTTTTAATAAGAATTTGTATAAACTATAAAGTATATAAAAAAACTGCACCGGCCCGGCGGGTGGCCCGACCCGTGACCTGGGCGGGTGGCCCGGCCCGAACCGGCACCAGCCATAGCACGGGCCGGTCCCGGGCCTCCTTAAAAAAAAACTGAGGCCCGACCGGGCCCGTCCCGGGTCCATGACTAGAAGAGAAGGTGGGATAAGCAACAAGTGGAGCTAAAGATAAAGTGATGGATGCTTGAGGGCGATCTCCATTAAAATTTTGCACACAAAATGTTAGAGAAAGATATATGGTGTATTGACAATGACGCACATGTGAATGGTGTGTGGTTATCAATGGAGTCAACCATTAATAAAGCAACGAAAGAGATATTTGAATAATATAAAGGAATAAAAGGATGACTGCTAGTCTGCCACCAAAAAAAGATACATCTTGGTGGAATGATGAGGTGAAACGAGCAATAAGGATCATAAGGGAGTCCTACAAAAGGTTCGGTAAAAGTTGGAGCTATAAGAGGATAGATGAGTACAAGAAGGGTAAAACAAAAGCAAACAAAGTTGTAAATGAAGCAAGAGAGAAAGTGAACAAGGGGTTGTATGTAAAAGTGGACTCTAAGGAAGGAGAAAAGATATTTAGAGACTTGCTCATCTTCGTGATTATAGGACTCAAGATATTGGAAGAGTTAAGTATGTGAAGGATGTCGATCAAAGAGTACTAGTGGAGGACGAAAAATAAAAGAGAGGTGAGGGTCATACTTTGATACATTGGAACTCACATTGCAATTGAAAGTCAGACAAAATAATATTAGAACTTTATTACAAAAAAAAAGCATGACCAACAGTCCTCCGCCACTCTCGTGGTCATAGAATCAGTCAATGAACGCTCTTGGCCACCCTCGTGACCCGAAATCGCCTACCCAAACCAACAAAAATTAAATAATTCAAAACATAGAGCCCCTAGGCCCATTCAGCGGCTTCTTAGTCTTAGAATATATGTGGATCCATAAAATGCAAACTGGCATTTAAATGTACTTTGTTGTCCCTGCTGTCCAATCTTTCATATTTTGAATATATGTTTTAGAAAATAACAACATTGTCCTTGCATGATCTTTTGTTGTGGTATGGGAATATAAAGACCCTTATGCACCCACCCATTTCGTTTTCTCACTTAGTTTTATTCTTAAGAAAATTATGTTCAAAATTTAGTTTGCTATAAAAACCAATGTTATTTTCTTGTTAATAAGTGTCACCAAAGTACCCTTCAAATTTTATCGCCACACACATGTAACTGATTGATCTGTCACACATGTAAAAATGATTCTGGTGTTTTGTGACATAGGGATTCGGTAAAAGGCACTGAAAGCTCATACATGTAACCAAAACTTGTACTATGTACCTTTTTACGCGTTCTACTATCATCCATCAGTAAGAGAGTCTAAAATCACCAACAATTACAAAAAATATCACAGCTGAAAATTATCACAAAATATCATCGACTCTACAAAAGGAATAAATGTTTTAGCATCTTTATCAACACCAACGTGTATTAATTGAGCCAACTACTTGAAGAAGAGAGTTCTTATCTATTTTATCATCATCAATTGCATTTAAAATGAACCATTTGAAGTCTCGTTCAAATTGACAATGAATATCGGTAACCTATTTTCTTAAGAACATGTAACCTATTAGTAACTAATAACTAGTACGAACAATTCTTATGTTAGCACCAGTTTGTCCATGTTTAAAGCGAAATATCAATTTATTGGATTCTGTATAGATATTCCACCTTCTTTCTTGAAAGTTACCAAGAGGCATTTTCATGGAAGGAGCTCTCCAACATATGAACATGGAGAAGATATAGAGATCACTAGGAAGCTTGGATGCAACTTTCTCTTGTCTCCAAATAGCCCTCTAAATAGAGTGTTCTATTGTTCACATCATCAGTTTTAGAAAATGAGAAAAAGTGTGTGAAGAGTGAAATACACTTAGAGTAGAAGTGTATTTGTGAGGATTGATTTTTTGTAATAGTTGAGTGTGAGAGTTTGTTCCTCCTATTGTAATTATGTTCTTGATATTTAATATTTGATATTTAATAGAAGAATTTTCCAATCCCAACATATTCAGGTCAATAGAATCAATTACTAGTTTCTCAAAGTAAGGTGTTTCAAAAGAAAAGGTTATACTCTATACTCCGTACTACTTTATGTTTATTTGTAGGATAGCCATCAGTCAAACATGCAAACAAAAAATTAGAATTTAGACTCGATGTGTGAATAAAACTAAATCACATATAATAAACTCACAAAGTCCAATAATATTAATTGGGTCGAGTATTCATATAGGAAAAAAAAACATGATTTAAAATACAGAGTAACTTCACATAATTATAACGCTATCACTTGAGTAAAGCTGTCCTCCTTCATGTCTTTGAAGCAAAATCGTCGATCAAATTCCTATATTTCGAGCCTTTTGTTTTTATTGTTTTTGTTGGGGGCCCCAAATAATATAATATAATATAATATAATATAATATAATATAATATAATATAATATAATATAATATAATATAATATAATATAATATAATATAATATAATATAATATAATATAATATAATATAATATAATATAATATAATATAATATAATATAATATAATATAATATAATATAATATAATATAATATAATATAATATAATATAATATAATATAATATAATATAATATAATATAATATAATATAATATAATATAATATAATATAATATAATATAATATAATATAATATAATATAATATAATATAATATAATATAATATAATATAATATAATATAATATAATATAATATAATATAATATAATATAATATAATATAATATAATATAATATAATATAATATAATATAATATAATATAATATAATATAATATAATATAATATAATATAATATAATATAATATAATATAATATAATATAATATAATATAATATAATATAATATAATATAATATAATATAATATAATATAATATAATATAATATAATATAATATAATATAATATAATATAATATAATATAATATAATATAATATAATATAATATAATATAATATAATATAATATAATATAATATAATATAATATAATATAATATAATATAATATAATATAATATAATATAATATAATATAATATAATATAATATAATATAATATAATATAATATAATATAATATAATATAATATAATATAATATAATATAATATAATATAATATAATATAATATAATATAATATAATATAATATAATATAATACTCGTATAATATAACCTCTTGCACTTGCCAAAGAGTGCTTCTGCAAACCTGTAGATTAAACATAAAACAAGCACATGTAATTTAAACTCCAAAACACTAAGAGACCGTTTGGCAACACTGTTTTTCGGCTTATCAGCCAACTTTTTCACCAAACACGTAACTTTTGATTTCGCGCGCTGAATTATGTAATAAGCCCAAAAAGTAAGGTTGGAGTTACTTTTCTGGCTGTAGTGGCTGAAATTAATGTAGATGACTATTTTATCTATTTTTACATATAATCATTTCTTTATTTTATTAATAAAATATATTTTAAAAATAATTTTTCCTTAAATCAACATAATCAGCAATGTAGCCACTTCAGCCAGAATTTCATAAGTTTCAGCAGAATCAGCCAAAACAATCGATTTTGGTGCTACCAAACGGGCTCTAAGAGGTCGTTTGGCGTTTTTCGGCTTATAAAACTTATCAGTCAACTTTTTCACAAAACACATAATTTTTGCTTTCACGCGCTGAATTGTGTAATAAGCAAAAGAAAAGTAAGGTTGAAGCTACTTTTCTGGCTGTATTGGCTAAAGTTACGGTAGATGACCATTTTAGCTATTTATATATATAATTTTTCTTTATTTTATTAATAAAATATATTTTAAAAATAATTTTTCTTAAATAAGCAGAATCAGCAAATGCAACCAATGTAGCTAGAACTTCATAAATTTCAAGAGAATCGGCGAAATCAGCCGATTTTCGTGCTACCAAATGGGCTGTAAATTTCATGACAAAGTTCAATACTTCAAATTTAAAAGCAAGTACACTCTGCACTTAAAACCCTATACTGTGAAACGTACCCACCAAAACTTATTTGAGTTTGGTGTAGCTTCCTTTTATTGTGAAAATATAATTCCAAGTCTTTGTTGACTACTCTTAGTGACATAGTACTATAGTAGTGTATTGATGCAAGTTTTTTGAATCAGAATTCATAATAAGAATTCATAGATTTGATCTAGCAGTTGTACTGCTTTTTCAATCAGAATTCCAAATCCAGTTACACAACCATAACAATCAAACAATACAAATCCTAATAGTTTCATAGGATTGAATATAAGAATACAAGGACACTTGCTTATACGCGTCACTTGCATATTCAAGTACATAATCACAAAAATATAATACGAAATTCATCTGTAATTAATATAAACATATTTCATTTAAAAGTAGTCACTTAATTTCATCTCTCAAATAAAGAACAACTTCTAACAACATAAATATGATTTCCGATTCAAGCAAAAAACATACTGGTTTTTCTAACGTTTGGGCCTTGAATTCTGATCCTAAACGTACTGAACTCTCTTATTTTGCTTTGCTCCAAAGTGAATCGCAAATTTGGTTGCCATTGCCTCTTGAGAGATTTTAGTGTGTCACGAGTTTTTTAAAAGTCGATCTGGGAGATAGTTTGCCGCTTTGAAGTTACCTAAAGTACTACCTCCTTCCCAAAACGATGGTCTTGTATTTTCTATTTGAGGTGTCCCAAAATGATACTCATGTTTCCTTTTGAGTAAGTAATTAAACTAGATGATCATTTATACTCCAAATCGATCGGCCCACTAGGCGCTAACCCTCTGCTTTTTTAATTTTCCAAAGTAAGCCTTCGATACAACATAACAAGTTAGCAGCTAGAGAGTCGTCGTCTATCTCGCGCCGTCTGCTAAGAAACAAAGCATGGAATCAAAGAAGCCTCATAGCCGTCAATCTGAGAAGCGCGCTGTCTGCGAAGAAGCACCATAGTCATCTATCTGAGAACTACGCCATCTATGAAGCTGCGGTCGGACGCCGAATTGGAATAAGAGCCAGCAATTTTAGACGAAGAAGGGACGCACTGTATCATCGGGTAATTCCTGTATCACTTCATTTAATTTATAATATGTATTGCTATTGCTTATTCTAGGGTTTTCATCCACGAAGAGGGAGAGGGAGAAGAGCCTATTCTGAAATGAACTTTATCTGTTTCATCCTCTCATTCACCGTTTCTCCAACTGCTCATACACAACCTTTTCATCATCCTAATTGTTTATGCTACAAGAAGCCGCTGCCCCTTCATCCTGAAATTCAATCATCATAGATGTGTCCTTATCATACTCAGTTTGAACATCAACCACCACCTGCTTCCCAACGCTCGCCGGTGAACCCTCACCCGATTACATAACCCTCACTCTATACGCCACCACTGCTTTCAACCCCTGTCATATGTAATATGTGATTTCTTCTTATAATTTGCCTAAATTCAAAGCTAAATAACCTTGTTTTATTAACAATAATCTGCCTAAAGTCAATCTGTATAATCATTAAGTTTATCTATAATAATCTGCATTCACTCTTCAACTAACCTGCCATAAGTTAAAGTTAATCCGAAATAATCCGGATATATTCACAATAATCTGCCTCAAGTTAAAACCAGTTGTTACATAATTCCTTTTTCTTTAGTTAGCTCTTGATTATTATTTTAATATCCTTAGATTTTCAACATTCTTTGAGTATTATGTGACTCTTGATTCTGATGTGTGGTGTTTTGAAGTTGTTTTTTTTATTATGAGGCAGGCATGCTAGGTAGGGGAATTGGACAAGGAATAACTTCAATGCTCTTTAAGAACACTGTACGTGGTGCCATCAAAGTTTGCAACAATGCTTGAAAGTGGCAATTTGGAATCTGATATAATACTCTTTTTAGATAATTTACTTTATATGACATTTTGCTTCTATTAAATTACTTAATAGAAGCTATAGTGCAGAATATCATTATTGTAGTTATGTTGGTTTTAAGCCTACTTCAATTCGCTGCCTTTTAGGCCCTTCTAATAATATTATTTTTCCTGCTTATATAATTTCATTTGCACATATAATTACTGCTTTTATGCTCCTCTTTTGCTGCTACAACTCCCACTGCTAAAACTCTAAGCTGTTAAGAATGCTAGTAGGACTGAAAATGTCAAGCAAGTAATGATAGATTTGTGAAGCGCTTCTAATAAATTACTTAATAGTAGCTATGGTTCAGAATATCATTACTGGTTTTAGACTGATTTTAGTTTATTTATGATTTCAATTTGCACATATAATTGCTGCTTTTAAGCCCCTCTTTTATGCTTGTAGGAGGACTTGGAACGCTTTCCTGTGACTATAATATGGGTATAGATGCTTCATGACATAAAATTATACGGGGGAATGTGGTAAGTTGTTTATGAGATCTCATCACAAATCAAATGAATAGCTGAAATATGATTTAGGCGTTTGTATATATTACATTTTTTGTATATTTATGTTATTCATTCTGTACGTACGATGAACTGAATTAAAAGGAAAAACCTCAGTAAGGAACAAGAAGAAGGTATTACATTCTGTCATCTGCATTTGTGAAGTCATTTCATTAAAAAGGGTTAACCATAACATACAATATCTCAAAAATAATAGAATATATCTTTTATAGTAAGAGATCAATCTAAATTCTGTTTTCTTTACCAATTAGGACTAGTTATTAAAAAGTTCCATTTACCATTCTTGTATATTAGACAATGTTGTATTGCAGTTTTTTCGATAGGAAAGGATAGAAGACTAGTTTAATGTTTTAGAACATGATATTTTGGATCTCTTATTACGCAGTCTTCATTTATAGATATACATTATGCTGTTTATATTGGTCTTTTGAGCAATCCTTTACTTCTGACAGTTTCTTGTGTGAAAAACTTACACATCCTTGGCTCCTTGCTATGATTTAGCATGCTCCTACAGAGCTTAACTGTTGATACTTCTTGTGTGGTTTTTGTCCTTTGAAAGGGGGTAAGGATGGTAATTCACCATATATGGAAGCTATTTTTATGAAACTCGCAAGATGAAGGGCCAACTTGTGGAGCCGAGGACAATTCAAAAATATGTGAGCACACGATTTAAATACGTTAGCAAATTTCTCACATTGATAGTATTTTATGTTATCTTGTGCCTATTTATTTGTGTTTAGATATTTTGTTAATTAGGACTTCAACATTCTGTTTTGTATTTATGGGCAGAAAAGATTTTGAAATGTCATCCAAGTTGCATATAGCAGAAGAAGAAAACAGATGCATGAAAATCAAGATTAAAGAGATGCTACAAGCTAGGTCAAGGAAACAAAGATCAAAATCAAGAGCTTGAAATTTGCTGCCGCATTGTTCAAATATGGCATACTTTTTGTATATAATTTTAGATAAGTTTTGGAGCATAGGCAAATGATATGCTGAATATCACATTGATGATTGAATAATTTAATGCTTATTTATTTGTTTTGTATTGAAATGCGATTGATTACATATAAATCCTTTGTCATTTTTCAATTGCATGTTTTGGATCGTTGCAAGACATTAATTTGTTAAGGAGTATATTATATGATGTTTTCACCATTTAATCAGAAAATAAAAGATAAATGTATTCATTTATAACAAGGAAGGGAATATGGTCCCAAATACTCCAATGAGGTGGTCACAATTAGTGATTAATGTTTCTAAAATTTTAATTTAGCGAAGGGAAAGTGGTCGCAATTACTTATAATAATTGGTCTCTACAAATATCATTAGCGACCGGATTAAATGTGGTCTCAAAAGGTTTTAGCGACTGGCTTATTTTTTCGGTCGCAATATGTCTTTTGCGGCCGAGCCTATAGGGACGGTCGCGTGACCAGATTTTTCAGTCTCAAAAAACTATTAGCGATCATTTTTTTAGTTTTTGCGACCACTTTTCTCTTCGCAAATAGGCCTTTTTCTTGTAGTGCAAAATGATAGTCATGTTTCTCTTTTGAGTAAAGTAATTAAAGTAGATGATCATTTATACTCCTCATTTTTAATGAATAGTAAAAGTATAAGAGTAAACAGTACAATAAAGTAAGGTTATAAGGATCTTTTTACCACTATTTCTGAATATTTGAGCCCAAAAAAATATAGGACCATCAATTCGGGACGGAGGGGTGTATAAAAATGTTAGCCCCTAGCTTTCCTGTCTTCCTTTATTGCACTTACTTATATGGAATTGGGCCTTCAAATAATAATATTGGTGTTCTTTTCCCTTTTCTTTATATATATAATGTCACTAAGCTTCTTTTTCATTTATCAATTCAATTAGTTAATTAGGCTTAATGATAACCTTTTTTGGCAATTTGAAAACATAAGTAAAAAGTCATGATTGAAGCTGCTCAGACAAGTTAAAAAAAAATATTTAATTTTGATATTTAGAAAGAGGAGATTGTAAGTCAACACATTTATTCTTGAATCAATAAAGGCATGTCTTCTCTCATATTTTTAGTTTTAAGGCTTTTTCTCATTATGGGATTAGGTTGTTTTCTTTTAGACCGAAATTTACTGCTCTGGTCTAATCTGGTGAATGTCAGAGTTTTTTTTCCGATAAATGTCAAGTTTGTGTATTTTATATAAAGTAATTACAAAAACAATCCAATAGAAAATCTTTATTCGAACTTTAAACATTAAAGTGAAAGCTAAAGTTAACTGGTTACGTACAGAAAGTCTTGTGTGATACTCCGTAGGGTGATGCTAGGCGCGCCTCCGACTTTACTTTGCGCACCTATTTTTTATCAAATCTGGACAAGTATGTCCAAGCCAAATCTGCCGCACCACAACTTAATAACCAAGCTAAGCCTCTCCATATTGATTTTTAATTTTAATGGGCCTTATTGCATTTTTCATTTGTCCTTAGTTAAATCTGCCGCACCACAACGTATTAACCAAGCTACGCCTCCCCTGATTAAGTGATTTTGTGCAGTTTTGCATTTTCATCCCGTCTCATTAAGTTTGTTCATACCATATTTGGTTAGATTTGAGTGATTACAATTCATTTTTACTTTATCCGCACTTTATCAATTCAATACTAATCACTCAATTCCACTTTTTCTTAAAAGATGTGTCACACCTCTTTGTTCCAAACATAGTGGGAGTTAGAACTATATAAATATTAGAAATTCATTATTAATGCTTTTATAAACTATTTACAATCTTCTTATATAATGGATGGTGAATCTGAAAAATTATCTAAAAAATAGTACTCTTAATTTTTAGACTTATGAGGTATTCATCTGCCCCACTATTTGTATATCAGTTCTTCTTTTTATGTGTTTCATTATGTTTGTAGTATACGATATTCATTAATATTTTGATGATCACGTATATATACGTTTTCATTCAAAAACATAAATGTTTTGTTTTTAATTTTGTGCAATTCTATATTGGATTATAGAATAAGTAATGTTGGGTTAAGGGCCCAAGCCGAGGCCCGGCCCACTAACCTTTTCTTCATCAGACGTACGTCCAGTCAGACCACAAGGCCAGCCCGCAGGCCCATATCCCTGGGGGAGGGACGAACGTCTGGGGTTAGGAGTTCCGGCCCAGCGGCTCATCCCGACGAACGTCCATGCAGGGACAAGGAGCAGGACCACGGGCTACCAGGGGATGACGACGAACGTCCCCATGGCAGGCCTGTAGTCATCCGAGGAAATCCAGTCCACATGGAGAGGATCCACAAAGGCCAGGAGACGAACAGCCGAAACCTCTTGAGGATCACTTGGAGCGATCCAGCTCGCTTCCCAGGCGGACGAACGTCCCCATTGTTTTGGCGGGAAACCTGGATTCTGGCGGGAAGTGCATTTAATGCTGAAGATTTGGTGGTTGGGACACAAGCGGTCCACAGGCTTTCACGTCAGCGTAGCCACCTGCCCATTGGCGGGTATAAATAGAAGCATTTATTTCATTGTAAAGGGTGGGCAACTTTCTATTCTTAGCATCCTAGCTTTAGCACTCTTACTGGCGGCATTCCTACTGCCTTGTAAGACGAACGGCCGACGTGCCTTTTTAGCAAGTAGATTGTACTTAGGGGAGTTATTACGAAGTTAATAATACCTATTTACATTGCCTGCTATTTCCTCTGTTTTCCTGATCCATCTGATAGTTGTTGGGCTAGATATTCGTACACTCACTCCACTCGAAATCTTTGGGCTTACGTGTTGGGCCTGAGGGTTGAAGGAATAAACCTCAACAAGTAACATTTTTAATCTTAGTAAACCAAAAGATTTTCATTTTTTATTTGCTTGACTAATTTCGAAGGTGGAGGCCCCGCCGTTTAAAACTCGAGCGACACCATGTTGATTCTGCATTACAACCATATATGTTATATGACTAGATTTATGATGTGAATGATGTTTAGAATGTTTTTAATTGAATTGATTTCGATCCAGATAAATTCAATCGAATTAGATCAGATTAGACTAGACAGTGTTTTTTAATTGACTATGTTTTTTTTAAATTTTTACATATATGATATTGGTGTCAAATGAAAGATCATAAAAAATTATTTAATTTGATATAATTTTTATAAAAATAGGAGCAAAATTGAAAAAGTTAAAACATTTTATAAAAAAAGGAAAATTAGCCACATGGCATCAAGTTATTGGAGGAGAATAAATGTTCAAATTGTTAGGTGGTGAGCCTATTTTTATTTCAAAGAAGCACGGCCCATTTAAAAAACATGAGATGCTTGGTAATGTGGTGCGCCTAGCAACATTTAAGGACAAATTTGTCCAGATTTGACAAAAATGGGTGGGCAAAGCAATCATGAAGGCGCGCAGAGCACAGCCGTACTCCGTATTGAGTTGTTGACATTGCACGCTAGAATCAGTTGTTATACCGTATGACCAGTATA
>CAMAPF010000912.1:0-20359 GCA_945859915.1 Cuscuta epithymum
CGCGAATACTCCTGATCTGTCTATTTAGTGTACTACGTACACTCCTAAAATTCTGTCTTAGAGGAATTAGTGTTCTCCTGTTTAGTGTACTATGTACACTCCTGAAATCTTTTTAGAGTACTATTACTCTTTTGTTAAGGTTCGAGTCTCTTTGGTGATCTCGTCCTTTCTGTTCAGCTAGCTTCTGTTAGGGATTGGTACGTGTAGCCCCGACGATTACATTTCCACATCCTTTCTGGGTAATGTGGGTACAGACTTCGTGATTGTATTCCTTACCATTAGTATTCCGCTGTCCAGGTCCAGTTTCTTGAGTTTAAGGCTAAATGAATACTCCCTCCGTCCCAATTTGTTTTGCAAAGTCAACATTTTCTGGTCAACCCATAATAAAAGTCAACCCTCCTTATGCATAATTAATTTAATTTTTAATAAATAAAATTTACATATTCATAAACTACATCAAAATCTCTTCAAAGTTGTAAACTTCAAATTAGAATATAATTAAAAATTGGCATCCTAATTAAGTGAACAAAACGCAACTATTTGACCAAAAAAAGTCAAATTTGCAAATCAATTCTGGACGGAGGTAGTATGTTTTTATTAATGATCGGTTTCAGAATAAGTATTATCTGATAATTATGATATCTGGATATATTTCTGTTCGATACACACGCTCAAAAATATTCCCAGAATAATATCTGAACATGCTTCTGATCTGTATATGAATATTTTGATTCTCATAACATTTATTCGGCTCACTCAGGTATGTCATATGTTTGCTTGACTAGATGCTAATTATGTTGATATTTGATTTAATATGTGATAATTATTATTATCATTATTGTTATGATTATTGTTATTATTTGTACCGTACCACTCAGCACATTGCTGAGCGGGTAGTTATTTGTTTTTCCTACCCGTAGGTTGAAGTAGATTCAGCTAAGATAAGGATGATGGGATGGAAGGTGGCATAGGATTCATGTGCATATCATTTGTGTATTGTTTATAAATAAACAAATCAGAAGCAAGTTTGACTTTAAACTTATATGATCATTTTCGTTTACCTTCCGCATATCTTAAAAATACTTTGTGCTGTATAATATTAAGTGATTTATGGCGACTTGATATTTCAGGTATCGAATAATAAGTTGACGTTTGAATAAAGATGATTTATTTAAATACTAAATTTTGTTTTAAATAATTAAAAGTTTTATGGTTAAATCTGTTTGCATTCCTATCACGTGACACACCACTCGGGTCGGTGGCGTCGGTTCGGGTAGGGTGTTACATGACTACTCCCTCACATCAAGTTGCTCGATACAAAGGTGAACCCTATTTGCTTGACGTCGGAAATGAAATCAGTCCTACCGCAAACTAAGGGAAGGTAATACTACCAAAGTTAGTATTCATCCGGAAATACACCACTAATTTCCTTGATAATATAATTAATGAAATGGTGGATTCCAACCATGGTACTAAACTCCAAGTTTTGCAATAATATAATTAAGAAGCGCATGAAGTATATAGAGAATAACGTTCATATATATCAGACTGCCTGATGGGAATGTTGTCGAACTAACTCTATATAACTCTATATTTGGTCGAAAATAAAATTCATGCATGATCCATTTTTCGTTGGATTAGTTTCAATAGCTATATACTATCGTATTAAAAAGAAAAAAATTCCAAACTTAAATATATTTTTTACAGTCAATTAATATTAATAGTTAGATAACTGTTAGAGGTGAAAAAGTGAGGTGGTAGGATCCACTTTTGAACAAAATTTAGATATACGAGGCGAAACTAATGGTTAATACCAATGAACTAAAAAAAATTGAATTTTTGTTAGGCCGGCCTGATTTCATAAATTTTGTTAAGATCTGAGGTTTCATCCTAAAATGTCAACTGGTAGGAAGAGTGGCCAAAAGTCTTATATAGTATTTAATTGTTTTATAGCTTTCCGGTGTGGGACAATTTCTTCAACACGCCCCCTCAGCCCGAGCCGGGCTGGACAATATTGGGGTGTATAAACGGGCCAAGCAAATTCTTAACAAGCTACCCTTAATCATGGGTGCTAAACAAGCCGTCAAACCACAACCAGAATTGGCTCTGATACCATGTTATGACCCAAAGTTCCATCTTAAAAGGTCAACCTGGTAGGAGGAGTAGCTCAAAGCCTTATATAGTATTTAATTGTTTTATAACTTTCCAGTGTGGGACAATTGCTTTAACAAATTCAATTTTCGACCTAAAATGAAGTTGACCTGACGGGATTTCCGTTAGGCCGGCCTGATTTCATATATCCTTTGGTTGTTACTTTTCACATAATAAAACTAAACTTTTAATGAAAAAGGTCATGCACGTAAGTATAGCTAAGGATTGGTGCATGATCGTTAAACTCAATATTCCCTCACAAATTAGATATTAGATAAGCTAGGAGGGTTAAAATTTGCCAAGTGTGTTAATGAACAATGTTTATATATATACATACATACAACATATATATATATATAAGTGGTGCAACATATAGTGATCATGTGGGTGAACCCCTATTAAATATATTGTCATTAAATTATTAGACAAATACCCGCAGTTATTAACGTACTTTTTTTTATTAGTTTCTTGTCTTTTTTCTCTCATTAATTAGCTCTTACATAGTAAAAGTTATAACACGATATGTCAATAACTGTTTAGAAGCTACCATATCATACAAGCATGTATCATTTGTGCATATGTGAGTACAATGTAAGTAAGAAACACAAACACACACCTCAGGTTTAACCATCTAAAATATTACTCTGTATAGTATAAGCTCCGTATATTTTACAAAAATTATTTTTTCATTGTAATTAATTGTATTTTAGAAGTACACTTTGAAGTAGCACATTTCATTAAGACCAAAAAGCTCGTTTTCTTATAGGTGTAAGAAAAACGTGTCTCATGCATACATACATGCAAGACTCGAACAATAAAAAAAATGAATGCATAAACAAAGTGTCAAAATATCACACAAGCTTTATTGTAGGTGGCTTCAGAAGCTTGCCAATTTTCTTAGCCTTCTTGACGGTATCAATGAGCTTGGGAACGCCTAAATTGATAGCTTTTTTCAACCTGACATCCTCCGTGTAGTGTTCCAAAATGGCTCCCAAAAGTGTTCCCCAATTGTTTGGCAGTCCACGTCAAATGCGTTGGAACAAAAGTGGGGAAAAAGTTTGTCATGATTGGGCAGTTGATGATCGACAATGTTCCCCACCTTTATGTAGAATTTTTTTAGGCGCGATGACTCACAAATCATCTGGATAAAGATGAGGAAGGCCGTCGATATGAATAAATCCCTCTTCCTCTCATTGGAGTTGGTATTTTGCCGCAAGCCAATTTTATACAATAAAGACACATGGTGGCTAAATTGTGATTTCCCTAGTCCACAGTCTTCCCGATTCAAATCAACCCCCAGTTTTCGTTCTAAACTCATGTAGGATGCATCAAAGCCAAGATTGACAAAAGTATATGTTAAGACCCGGAGTTCCATCCTAAAAGGTCAACCTGGTAGGAGTAGTAGCCCAAAACCTTATATAGTATTTAATTGTTTTATAGCTTTCCGGTGTGGGACAATTGCTTTAACACGCCCCCTTAGCCCGAACCGAACTGGACAATATTGGGGTGTATAAACGGGTCAAACAAACCCTTAACAAGCTACCCTTAATCATGTGTGCTAAACAAGTCGTCAAACCACAACCGGAATTGGCTCTGATACCATGTTAAGACTTGGGTGTCATCCTTGCGCAGAGGCCATACTAATCTTCTCTGTGTCGTTCCAATTTTATTGGATGTCCCCGAAGTGTCTGGTCGTGAGGAGGGGTGTTGAATTCCCACACTGGATTCACTTAAAGGAACTAAGTGCTATATTAAGATCTGAAGTACTCCTCATATCAAGTTGACCTTTTTGGATGGAACCCCAGATCTTAACATGGTATCAGAGCTAAATTGATCCATGGTTTGGGGGCCCATATGAAAAATGATTGACATGATTAAAAAAAACCGCAATGACGAATTGATAAAAAACATGAATGACGACACGATCCAGACGAAGTGTCTGGTCGTGAGGAGGAGTGTTGAATTCCCACACCGGATTCACTTAAAGGAATTAAGTGCTATATTAAGATCTGGATTACTCCTCCTATCGGGTTGACCTTTTAGGATAGAACCCCCGATCTTAACAGTATACTGTTCCCCCTCTTGCTTGTGAAAGATTTTCTCAAGCACCGGCCCCAGGTCCACTCGATCGTCCTTAAAATAATACACTGTTTCATGCGCCAGAAAAAAGCAAGTGAACGTCAGTCTTGCGGCCCACAAGAGTAATATTATGGCTGCAGTGCTCATTGGTTAAGTGGATCAAGAAGTAGTTTTGGGGTTCAAGGAGATCACCGCTTCTTTCCGAAGGTAGTATCGGGATGTCAAGGTGAGTCTGAGTACCGCCATCGGTCAAATACTCCAGGAACTCGTTGTGGAACTTGGTGTACCGCTTTTTGTTCATTCCTTCAGTCTGAAAGTGATATTCATGTAGCTGCGGTGGAGGCTCTTCTGCCATTGTGAGCTCCGAGATGAGATGTGTACGTACGCGTGGGTATGTAAGGGATATGATTAAACGGTATGATAGGTCGGGAAAGGACGCATGAGATCGATCAATATATATATGGCCTGGGGGGAAAAGAAACTGTTAGTTTGAACGGATCCTAACAAACTCTTCGTTCTTGCTTTTTCTTGAAATTGAAAGCGTTTGATCGGATCGGAACTAGGGACCGGGCCGCCAGGGCCAGCGCCCTCGTTCTCTGGTGTTGTGTACATGCATGAACTACTACGTGTGTGTGTGTGTAAATTATTAACCACCACGTCACATGCTAAGTAGAGAGCATGTAGGCCTATTCTACGAAGTAATAATTTTTCCTAAATGTATTTACGTGTCCATCTAATTGTTCATCTAATTGTTTCACACCATGTGGTATTCTTGTTACTTTTTGCACATAAATATATTATTGAGTGAAAGCATAAATAGAATTAAATAAAATAGAGTATAAAATCAATAATTGGAATATATAGTATTTTTAAAATTGCCAAAATAGAATTTTTTGTCAATGTGGTTTCGGTATTTTTTTCACAAAAATACCCGAAACCAAAGTGATACTACTACGTCTCTTATAATTTTGCCAAGGTTGACTGACACGTCGTCGAATGAGACCAAAGTTATTTTTAATGGGATAGATTTTTCGGTCTGATCTAGTATGATCAGATCTCGTTTGATACTACGTTTTAATGACACTTAGTCTGTTCCATATGTATTTTACAATTGTTGAAATAGTCTAGTCTGACACTAGAACCAATCTGGCTAAAAATTAAACATTCTATAATATGATTATGGATCAAAATTTAAAAATTACAGAATAATTACTGACCCCATTTGGTAATCACTATTTTCAACTTATCAACTTTTAATTTATCAAACGAATTTTTAGCAAACGTTGTTTATATTTTGAATATAATTCTTCATAATTCAATAGATGTTATTGTTTCAGCTAAAATTTCACCACTTTTAACAGATTCAACTAAGGATGTTTTTCCTTGGACTGTAATTTATCCCAAACCAACCTTGGATAGTTATAAAAATACAAATAAATCAGACCAATTCAGACCAGCAAATTACAATCCAAGTAAAAACATCTTAATACTAGGTTACCAGACTGGCCTCTTAGTTTTACATCATGTAGAATAACGGAGTATTTTAGTCTTAGGATGTTATTGTTTGGAATGGTTTCACTCCAAGACCAAGTCAGACCAAATTAAATCAAATCAGAAAATCTAAGTCCAATTAAAAACCTTTTTAGTATGCACCAAAAAGAATAACAAAAAAAATAGTAGTGGTTTAACAAGTTAGAAAATCAGAATCAAGAGCCAATTATAAGAGCCAAAAGAGCCAATTAAAAATAGTAGTGGTTTAAAAAATTAGAAAATCTTAATAACATGTGGGTCAATAAATCGAGCAGAAGTGTGAAAATCCTCTTCGGGTATGTACAGCTCTTCCCAAAGACCTCAATACTTAGCCTTTGACATCTACCAAGGACAAACGCTCCGAATTGCATAGATGGTGAGTGTTTGTTGATCTACAAAGCTGGCCCCGGGTTCGGTTCCCTTTGCCTATCCCTACCTTTAAACTTCTCTCACTTTCTAGTCTTTTTGTCTTAATTTTGCTCTTAAACATTCCTTGTGGCTGTTTCAGTTTTCATTTTTTCTATATGTATTTACGTGTACATCAAACTGTTCATCTATTTTTTCTTAATGTATTTACGTGTACATCTAATTGTTCATCTAATTGTTTCACGCCATGTGGTCTTGTTACTTTTTTCACATAAATATTACAACAAATTATTATTGAGTGAAAAGGTAAATAGAATTAAATAAAATAGAGTATAAAATCAAAAATTGGAATAGTAGTTTTAAAATTGCCAAGATAGATTTTTTTTTTTGTTGGACAAAAATGCCACTGTCATCGTCGGGGACTTCGGCCTAATTAAAAAATTCAGATCCCCCGCCCAAACCGTCTGTTGCTGCCATCAATTGCCATATGTATGTATGTATGTATGTATGTATGTATGTATGTATGTATGTATGTATGTATGTATGTATGTATGTATGTATGTATGTATGTATGTATGTATGTATGTATGTATGTGTGTGTGTGTGTGTGTGTGTGTGTGTGTGTATGTGTGTGTGTGTGTGTGTATGTGTGTATGTGTGTATGTGTGTGTATGTGTGTGTATGTGTGTGTGTATGTGTGTGTGTATGTGTGTATGTGTGTGTGTGTGTATGTATGTATGTATGTATGTATGTATGTATGTATGTATGTATGTATGTATGTATGTATGTATGTATGTATGTATGTATGTATGTATGTATGTATGTATGTATGTATGTATGTATGCATGCATGCATGTGTGTGTGTATTTATGTATGTGTGTGTGTATGTGTGTGTATTCGTGTGTGTGTATTCATGTGTGTGTGTGTTCATGTGGAATAAATTCCACTTTTGGTCCTGCGAGTTTTAGGTGATTTCCACATTTAGTCTGTATCTTTCACTTTGTCCACTTTTGGTACATGACTATTGTGTTTTCACCCATATATGGTCCTTCCGGCATTGTTTCCTATGGTTAAAATCGCCGGAAAAGGACCACAAATGGTTAAAAAACATTAGTCAAGTACCAAATGTGGATAAAGTGAAAGACGTGGACTAAAGGTGGAATTGACACAAAACTCGTAGGACCAAAAGTGGAATTAATTCTATTCATGTGTGTATGTATTCATGTGTGTATTCATGTATGTATGCATGCATAATTGACACAAAACTCGTAGGACCAAAAGTGGAATTAATTCTATTCATGTGTGTGTGTATTCATGTGTGTATTCATGTATGTATGCATGCATGCATGCATGCATGCATGCGTGGATGCGTGCAGGAGGGATGGATTTAGGGGGGGGGCGACCGCCCCCCTTGGACATTCATTTTTTTTACCATATATGTAATATTTTTATAAAACTTTCATAATTTAATTAGATTCGCCCCCCTTAGCTTTTTTAATTTTCTAAATTAGTATATAGTCTTACATAATGTAATACTTAATTGGAGATTTAAAAGAAGAAACATCTAAAATAATTTACATAACTTAAACAAATAAACAATAGAGTAACTCGTTATTTAAGATTTAGGATACTTATTATATAAGAATTCACAGTTTTGTAATGTTTAATTATCTTTATTAGATAACAAGTACTAGATTTTGTAAAACATATATTAAACAATATTAAATACCAGACACACTAATTACACAACTTTTAGATCACGTGAAATGAATCCAAAATATAAATATTTATAGACATTAGATTACATAATTCATTTACTTCTTGCTTTCTAAAAATAATTTATTGCATGGATAATAAACTTTAAATTATTATAGAATTAATAAAAATATTAAAATATAATATGCACCATATGTTTGTGTGTATGTGGTGCATATTATTCTAAAAATAACAATCGCATACATACTAGTATACTACTATTGTAATATTAAGAAAACTTCTCATGAGTCATGACTCACGAACACCCTCATTGGTGGACAAAAATTACAATTCAATAACCGATTCATGAGGTTAAACAATGTAGAAGTTATTAAAAATGTATTGGTTGATATTTTTGTCATTGTCTAAACTTAGAATGTAATAGATTTAAATGTCGCTCGGGATGTGCATGTATTAATGTAATTTTTTGAATAAAAATAGCCGCATAGCTTTACAGCAACGAAAAAATTTCGCCCCGCTACACTAGGGGAAAAATTTCACCCCGCTACACTAACAAAAAAAATCCACCCCCTACACTAGCGAAAAATTTCGCCCCCCCCTTGACTCAGAATCCTGGATCCGTCCCTGGATGCGTGGATGCGTGGATGCATGGATGCATGGATGCGTGGATGCATGGATGCATGGATGCGTGGATGCATGGATGCATGTATGCGTGGATGCATGTATGCGTGGATGCATGGATGCATGGATGCATGCGCACGGAGATCAATGACTTTAAGTATACTAGTTCAACGGCTAACTAGATAAAGCGCGGTGGAAATTTATTAATTAAAAGTGCAATTGTTCGCACTATTATTGAGAACAATAATGTTTTAACTGCACTATATATAAAATTCCCTTAAAATGTAATGTTTCTCTCCCATTAAAATGGTCTCATCTTTATTTTTCGATATGTTCCACTAAGATTGCCATATATCAAATTTGGTAAAATTGTTTTGGTTCTGAATCGTTCTTATTTTATTCTTACTTTATCAATTCATTATCAACCACATAAACTCACATTTTTAATTACATCACCTCCCCATATCTCAATTACTGATTAATGGATCGATCAGAATGAATACACTGATTAATTAGTATTAGGGGTGGGCAATTCAGTTACGGTTCGGTTTACTTCAGTTTTCATTCGGTTTGAAGTTTGGTTTACCAAAGTAAAAATTATTAGGTTCAAGTTAGTTCGATTTGATTCGGTTTCTTATATTTTAGAATTAGAAAATGAAAGTAGTGGCCCATCTCATCTTCTTTTATTTATTATTCAAATAAAATGTAGAACGAAATAAAAGATAGAATAAGAAATAATAAAAGATTACTCCCTCCGTCCCATTTTACCTGTCCTACTTTCCTTTTTGGGTTGTCCCAAAATAAGTGTCTCCTTTCCTTTTTTGGAAAGAAATACGTGGTCTACATCATTTCACTTTAGAGCATCCACATTCACGCTACTAAAATAATCCGATTATTTAATGACACGTAGATTTTTTCAAAATGATCTCAAACCTTTTAAATTACATCATTCATCATCTCAAAATAATAATATCTTTTGTGGTCCTGCACTGACTAATTAATACTAGCTTCACAATAATCTTGAAATAATCCGGATTCATATTTCAATCCCGGATTATTTTATCAAATAATCTCACCAATTAATCTTCATCATCCAATCACGATCCCAAAAAAATCCGCCACATCACCAATTTAATTCTCTAATAATCCTATGGATGGAGATCAGATGCTCTTATTATACTCAAATCTAACCACAACTTTTACTTTTTCAACCACTTCATTAATAATCGTGTCAAGTCAAACTAAGACACATAAAATGGGACGGAGGTAGTACAACGTATAAATTAAAACATCTAATATCTTTTCAATCACTAGAAAAAGATATACTTCTTACAGAAAAAATACATTTATAATTTTTTTTATCGTAAAAATAGATTTCACTTGATTAGCATTTATAATATCACATAAAATATTCAAAGAAAACTAAATGAGTCACTGGTGCAAATGTTGTAATATTCATAATTTTATTCAAATGAATCATGTAAAAAAATATAAGTGCAATTTGCTAGTGTTATTGCCAAATATCTTTTCATACAAATAGAGTACAAAAAATAACAAATACAAATATCTTGTATTAGCTAACTTTGTCATAATGAATGTATGAAATGTGTTGAGGTTTATTACTTCAACCCCAAGGCCCAACACCTTCCTATTATTTAGTGGATTGTGAGGAGCGAGCAAGTAAAGATGGGTAAATATTACGAGTAGTAAATAGGTCATATCTTATTAGATGATAATAAGGGTCCGTATACAACACACTTCAACTAAAAGGCCCCGAGGCCGTTCGTCTATCTCAGTAAGAAGAGCTAGAGATAATTGTCGTTGCTAGAGGGAATAAGTTGTCAACCATTTACAATGAAATAAATGTTACTATTTATACTACCAAGAAGCTGGTGATACTGATGATGTGGATGACTGTGAGTGGCTAACATCTCAACCACCAAATCTACTGCATTAAATGCGCTTCCGCCAATATATTGGTTTCCCGCCAAGAAGTCCAGATGAGCGTCCTCCGGATCCTGGACCCTGGGTTCTGATGAGTGCAAGGGTCGAGCTCCGCACAACTTATGCAAGTCGCCTGGCCCAAGACCCTATAAAGTCAACCAGCCTTTCGCTAGACCAAGGGCCCTGAGGCTGAGCATCTTGTTGGATCCAACGAGCGTCTGTCAGGCGATCATATTGATGGAACGTACCCCAATTGGGCCTTGGTGGTTTACTCGCTTACGGATAATGAGCCGACCTGCCATTATCGGGCTCATTTACCCAACACAAGTCCCCCAGTTCTGATGTTCTGAGCGTGCGCGATGCGTAAGGAAGTATAAATGCTCTCTCTGAACTGAGCTCCACTCATGCTCCTGACGTGACAACTCATTAGGAGGCTCTCGAGACCCTAGGTGACGATTACGGCTAAGCGGTTCAACTTCCAAGGTGTGCGCAATCATTACGTGGTGCGGTGTGTTCCCCTAAATACAACAATGTACAACAATTACGAACAAGAAGAAAGACAAATGCATCAAGACGCATCAGCGCCCGTAGTGGCATCCTTGGAGGCAACATCTTTTTCCGTTTATGAGCCTCAGAGCTCCTTCGTGAGCCTGGACGAAGAACAGATCAAATCTGGTGGTCTCGGGATGGAATGGAGCCGAGAAATGACGCTCCAAGATCGGGAGATTCTCCTGGACAAGGCAGACCATGCCTTTGGCAAAAGTATCATCAGCCAATCTGTGAGAAATCGCCGACCTGCAGGAGACCCTTGGAGCAATTTGATGTTGGCCAGCTAAGTTTCCTTTCTTTTCTCCAAATATTCCCCAACGAACCGATGTATCCCAAAAGTATTGGACTTTTGGAACTCAGCCGAACCGGCTGACTTGATCTTGGATACATCGGCCTCATAGGCAAGGGTTGTCCCATCACCCCAACCCGATAGACGGCCACACCGACATTCTCAGCGGCCGCCAATTGGGCACGGAGCATCCGCAACTCTCCGTTATGATTTTTAGCTTTTACTTCAAGGAAGCATTCTCCCGTCCAGACTTGTCAGTATCATCTGCCTTCTCCTGAAGACGGGTAATATGATCCCTGACACTCTTCATCAAGCCATCAATATTGGCTCTCAGCTTTGCCATGGCCCGACCTTGCCGTTCATATCCCCCTGGCTTTATTGAAATAATAGTGGCCTTGTCCAGCTCACTAAGGCAGCCCTCGAGCAGATCCCCGGGCTCCTCATAAGCGACAAAGTCAAAGGGCATCTTTAGGATGAGGGAACACCAAACATCCAGGGGGATATTTGGTGTTGTCTAGCTCACCAACCCACTAAGGCAGCCCTCGAGCAGATCCTCGGGCTCCTCATAATCTTCCTCGACTCAGTACGAGGCCCAAACCCAGAGAACTCAATAAGTCTAGAGGTGAGATCATTATGGACCTCTGAGGTTAGGGGGGTGACGAGTGACGTTGCGATCAGAAGGGATGGTCATCTCATCGTCCGACACATCCACTAGGAGCACGACCGTAGAAGTGTTGTCATCACGCAACCTCTTGTGCGGACGCTCGGATTTAGAGTTGGCTTGAGTCCGGGACCAGGTAACCAGACGTCCGGCCTCGACGATCGTCTTTCCTTTCTCCTTGTCATGATGACCGGGGATCAGAGGGATGTTATCATACGACCCATGATAGGAGGACTGGTATAAACACCTGCAAGGAGAAAAACGTAGTTAGAATCATGAAATACACAAGGGCCAAAAACCCGAGCTTTGAATGGGCATACATGTCCCGACTTTAACCATGAGGGAGGATACTACGAGCATGCGGAGGTTTTGGGTGCCAAGGGAGACAATACAAGCGGCATACTCTAACTCCTCATCAGTCAAGGTCGGAGAGTGGAACTTGACCAGGAAGGGATTCCACCGGTCAAAAAAAGGCATTGGAGAACCCACTTCAATGAAGAAGGATTTCCTCTCCCAACTATACGGATTGGATCCATTGTTAGTGAAAAGGACTTGCCAAGGACGGACTGTCAAACCGAGGTAACCCTTGTGGCTGAACGGGGAAACATGAAAAAATGAAGGAACAAGTCCATCGTAGGGACGACTCCTACGCTATGGCAATGGATTACAAAGCCGGCTACTAGCCTGTAAGCCGTCGATACAAGTTGTGCGGGGGCTATCCGGAGTGTCCAGAAGATATCGATATGGAAAGGGTGCAGCCGTGCAGGGGGGAACTCGAGACCGACTAACACCGAGTCTAAATGGACGATGACATGACTGGGTAGGTGGCATATGGATGACGGGTGAGTCGTGTGTCCCACACATAGGGGAGCATAAGCCGACTAATCATGTCTATATCACAAGGGAATAGGCATTGGCGCTGACGCTAAATGTAGTCAAAATGAAAGGGATAACGAGGGGGCCTAATGGGCGTGCCCCGCTCGTAGAACTACAAATCATCCCCAGAGAAGCATCCATCATCCGCCTAATCATCAGGATGGGCGGAGGCGGATGCCGAGCTACCCCGGGTACTACGCGTGTATCCCGTGGTATCAGGGATCGAGGAAGCCGAAGGTCCCGGGTTACCTGATATTCATGTAATTTCCGATTGTATGTTTTTATTTTTAACTAGTTTTTATTAGTTCTAGTTGTGGAAATTACACACTTTTGGTGTAATACTTTATTTTCATTTTTTATTTGTAATTTATTAGATTAAGATTTTTCTGAGCTAAACAGGTCAAAGATCATCCAAGGGATCAAGATTGGACCTTAAAAGATCAAGGAAAGTGCAAGGAGGCAAGAAAGATTTCGATTTGGAAAAAATACTCATGTACCCGGTCGGGTATTGCCTATACCCGATCGGGTAATTGCTTGATTCGACTGTCCAAATCAAATCCGAAGACAAATGATCGTGGGAGCAAATTTTCATAAGAATTTGTCACATACCCGATCGGGTATATACCCTTACCCGATCGGGTATGCCCAGAAAAATCACTTTCTGGGCAATTTCCTGAGATACCCGGTCGGGTATCCTATATACCCGGTCGGGTATCAGACCCTGCAGCTCCCAAAAGCCTATAAATACACTCCTTTCCTTCCCAATAAAATCACCAATTCACATATACTTCTTAGCTCAGTTTAGACAAGTTCTTTTTTTATATTTTTCATCATGTTTAGTCTCCAAATGAGGAGCTAAACTCTTCGATCTTGGTTTTGCTACTTTGAAGCTTAATGAATTTGTAAGTTGTGAGTTATTCTCTTTAATCTTCTTCCTTGAATATTAATTCTTCCTTTAAATACTATTTCTATATCAATGTTGGGGAGTGTTACTAAGATGACAATTAGTTAACATCTTGACATTAGTTATAAAAATAGTTATTTCTTCCTCTACGTTAATATTAGGGAGTGTTACTAAGATGACAATTAGTTAACATCTTGATATTAACTATAGTAGGATTCATCTTCTTTAATATTCTTCCTTGAGTATTAATTAATTCCTATTCATATTTCATATTAATATTTTGAACATTAGTTAAAGGATCAACTAGTTTTGTTTCATATATTACTTATTACTAGAATCGATCGACGAATATGCTTGTTAATCGTTCGACCGTTTCACGGTAGTAAACTTGGGTTATTAATACACGCGTTTCATGGTTAATAAACCAAGGGGAATTAATTATGTTGATCAAACCAATAAACCGCTTGTGTTGAGGTTATCAATCTCAATCGTTTTCATCTTGATTTTATTGCTACTATCGGGTTAATATATAGCGCGTGTTCTATATTAACTCGGTAGTAAGTTTTATTAATGAACGCGTCTCGTTATTAATAACTACCCTCGATGAACTGGATATACTCCTCGATTGAGTATTCGAGAGGAAGATAATTAAAGATATAACCGGGATCGACGAACATTTCATTAAGTGGATAAAAGCAAAACCAAGTCCCCGTCTCTATTAATTAAACTCATTTAAGTCATTCATCTTAGTGATAATTAAATCAAATCAAATCAAATCTAAAACCCCCCTTGTTACTAGTTATATAAAAAGAGAAGTATTCCTTTCCCTGTGGATACGAACCTTACTTCATTATACTACGTATAATTGTTGTATTGTATTAATACATTGAGTGCACACCACGACAAATTGCACGTCATTACCATACATAATAAAGGCAAAAAGAAGCTGAGATGGAAACTTACGAAGGGGTGGATTGAGAATAGAGAGAGAAAGTAAAACGGTAGGAATTGGAAATTATGTCTTATCTCTCTGGAACTGAGGTACTTATAAGCGATGCCGCTCGGTCCCCCAACCAGAGAGTGACACGTGGTGTCCTGTTATGGGTGGTCCCCACAGTTAATTACGTCATTTCGATTTCCATGCCAACCAGGGCCACATAGATGAGGTATTCCTAAACTAGGGATAACGATGAACGGTACCATGGGCCGTTCCCAATGTTGGGCCCCACACCAAGGATGACGGGACGTGCGACGATAAGACCTTGCGCACCGGATAACCCAGCCTCATTGACAAACAAGACATCAAGACCCACATATTGTGTCACGCCCCGGACCTACCCGGACACGTCAACAACCCGCCGTACAATACGAATAGTCAACCAAAGTCAAACACATTCATATCATACAAAGCGTCTTGAATATCATTCACACATATAACATCCATAAACAAACATAACAAGTAATTCATAATGCAGCAGAAACATTGTTTAAAATAAAATGGCCACACAGGGCTATTCACGAGCACGCAGGCTCTATAGTAAAATATCCATGAGTATGTTTAATATTGTTCAAAACAGGGTGGAGAAAGCACGAACCACGTCTTCTCTCCAAATGATCACCCGAGCAACGGGCACAGGTAGCAAGCTTGAGCCTCAACCTGAAATGATGGTGGGACGCCCCCGAAGGGGTCAGTACTCTATACGGCTATAAAGTACTGGTGTGGCAGGCATCTAATAGATATACAACAAGTATGTCACACACAAGACCCTCAAAGAGGGTGATAGTATAGTCTAGGCTGTAATCCCAAATTACCCCTTTCAAAATGTATACTTACTTTATATAAAGTCAAGTAGTCGGCTCAAAGGCCCATGTTTATTACAAAACATTTCCCAAACCCCGTGACTAATGGTCACGACAATACATAGGGTCCAACCCTAATAAAACTTCTCATTTCTAGAGTTCGGCTCGAGTACATCATCATGCACTCGCATCATAGATCTCATACTTCATGCAATCATATCATAGATCTCCTACTTCATGTATTCACCCCATAGATCTCCTACTTCATATAATCACACCATAGATCTCCTACTTCATACAATCACACCATAGATCTCCTACTTCATACAATCACACCATAGATCTTCTACTCCATGAAATCATAATTGACACTTGAATCTTGTTCAAGTTCATCACAAAAAAAAAAACCCAAACCTTAAGTTTGATTCTATCGACATTTCGAACAATCCTTAACTAGCATCACAATACTATTAAGATTATTCCTACAACTCATTTACTCTTAATGGTAGCCCCTCCATATCAATAGATATGTGGCAGCCTCCCATGTGCTAAGCATCATCATACAACTATACATTTACATACACATAACACTCATACATGAGTTAGAAAGGTCTATTTACCATATTACCATACTTCTACCTCATATGACTCCATATTCATCAATATGTTTTCAATTCATGATCAAGTCCATTAATTATCATTCATATCATGTTCAAGCATCTTTATTCACAAAAACATGATTTAAGCATTTAGGTAATTTCATGCATAACCTACAAGTTGTAAGCAACTAGATGTCGGTCCTCACCTCAAATGAGCTTTAAAACCTTCCTTCTCGATCCAACGACCAAAGCCTCAGAAAGGGAGGTTTGAGAACTGATTACTTGCTTAGAAATGAGTGTTAAACAACCTCCTCAAAGTGCTAGTTTAACCCCTAATCGTTGATACGAAAACAGCCCCTAGAATAGGTGTTTTCCGGCGAACTCGTTTCATAGTTTTTTTCCATGATTTGCTCTAGGTTAGTATCTAACCTTTACATCAATAAAATAACCTTATAAGGAAATATTATACACTTGGAGTAGTGTATAATAGTCCCACCAATCTTTCATATCATTTGGAAAATGAAAGGAAAGGTTTTTGGGGTTGAAACTCACTTTAGAAGAGTAGATCCGTTTCTGCGAGGTTGTGTTTTGCTCGGACGATTTGGAAGCCTTCCACTACTCTGAGTGATGCAAACCAGACCTTCACGGATTCCTAGTCTTGAGATATTTATTTTGGTATCTTACACGCTTTATTTGGATTAGTATAACTCGAGATATCAACCAATCAGCATCAACACTCTCACTGCTCGAGTTTACACACAGCAGTTCACTCCCAGCTCGATTTTTGTCTGTAATGTTCTCTCTTCTCGCTCAGCAACCACTCAACAATGAAACAAGACTTCAAAGTCCATCCAATGACACCTTATTCACCTTATTTGGATGAGTACAACTCCCATTATGGAGGGAGACAAACAAGCACACCAATTTGTGAGAAAATAGTCATGGTGGCCCCAAATTGATACCAATTATGTCTTGTGCAGCTCCTCTCCATGCTGGCCGGACAAGGTAAGTCTTCTCACCCATTTTTATTTGTCTTGACAGGTACTAAAATCATGTGGAGTGGTTCCCAATTGATCCCAATCAATTTGGGGTCCAAAATATTTATCAATACTTCCAAAAATGGGAAAATGAGTCCTATTGTTTTATCCTTTGCTAAAAGATGTCTTGTTGTACTCATTCTAATTTATGTAGAATAATTTAACCCTCTACATCATATTATTGATTCTGAATATGTGTAGGATCATCCCAATAATTTATGTGATGAAAATTATAGAAGAAAACCTATTCCCATTATTTAGGTCAATAATGTCAAAGATGAGACCATAGGCAATTGTATTCTTCTCTAATCATTCTATCACTTATTTTGACATTATCATTCATATTGTTGAACTACTAGCTGTGTGGGTCACCCTCGAGTGGTCCTAGGACGCCATTCTTGAATACTTACTATTTTTAGCAGGTTGGGCCCAAAATAATGTTTGGGCTGCCCAACCTTCCTCAACTTGTCTTGAAAGGTTATGTATCATTATTTAGATAATGTTGGGCTCTTATATTTATTAACAAGACCCAAATAAGTATTTTCAAGCCCGACACCGATACACGAGTTCGAACAGTACAATAATCAATCATGCACTACGTAAAACATCAATCGTTTTACAATTGTTTGGTAATTGGAAATTCAATACATAAACATTGAATTTTAAATTGAATTTTCAAGGACGTTCGGATTTGTTGTCACATATTGCCCCGAAGGGAGACGCACGGCCTACATGGACACTTCCCTTACTCACACGGATCATAAAAAACGACCAGCGGCAAAGTTTTTTTTGGAAGACTAAAGGCTTGTCCCTAACGTAGCTAAGCGAGCTACGAAAAACGTCCTACCTAGTAAACGAACGTCCCTACGTGCTTTACAAGCCCGGATCAATGAACATGAAAACAAGCAGGAGATGTACGTAATCGAGTACTTAGCGTATAAGCAAGACAATAGAAATGAACACAGTTTCAAAAGGAATTGAAAGGCAAAAGAGATATATTCATTCTTCATCTCTAATGGCCGGAATATACAAGATAGGAGAAGAATCTTTATATAATATAAAGTAGCAAAGTTGAGGCAACAACTGGGAGGGAAAAATCCCGCCCAAAATAAGGGCATAATAGGGAATTAATGAAATAATTAAATGTAGTAATTAAAGACGGATGGTAATTAGCAATGGTATTAAAAACGGATTGTCATACTACAATATACGGAGTATTTCCCGGGGAGGGGTACTTTCCAATCTTATTTCCCAAAGTAGGGTACTTTTAAACTTATTTCTCAAATAGGGGCATTTTTGCTTCGTCATCGTTCCATGTCAGCACTGAAACTAAATTCTATTTCCACATCATTTATCCGCCACCTCACTAATCAAGTTAGCGCGTCATGTAAAGGATATGGTATTAATAAGTAAACGGCAAGTAGTGTCATATACGTAGTAATAAATTTAAGTAACATGATGATAACCAGAATAATTATAAATGTGTGAAATTGTGAATATATGTAATTTTAGTAAGAGCATCTTCAATGTTAAAATGTGCACGGTGCACACGTGACATGAGAAATGACCACACAAATATTAGTAAATAAATTCTTTCGGAGTATTTCCCGGGGAGGAGTACTTTCCAATCTTATTTCCCAAAGTAGGGTACTTTTAAACTTATTTCCCAAATAGAGGCATTTTTGCTTATCCATGTCAGCACTGAAACTAAATTCTATTTCCACATCATTTATCCGCCACCTCACTAATCAAGTTAGCGCAATGTGATAATGTGTCATCTAAAGAACAAAAAAAGGGAGGCTTGTGGAAATAGAACCCACGCCCAAGGAATCCAAATTGCTAGCCTTACACCAGTGAACTACTTTCATATGTTGTTGCATTATTAAATTTAAGCATACTTATTCTAGAAATTGTTATATTCAGAGTAATACATAGTGGTAGCATTAATAATAATAATAATAATAATAATAATAATAATAATAATAATAATAATAATAATAATAATAATAATAATAATAATAATAATAATAATAATAATAATAATAATAATAATAATAATAATAATAATAATAATAATAATAATAATAATAATAATAATAATAATAATAATAATAATAATAATAATAGTAGTAGTAGTAGTAGTAGTAGTAGTAGTAGTAGTAGTAGTAGTAGTAGTAGTAGTAGTAGTAGTAGTAGTAGTAGTAGTAGTAGTAGTAGTAGTAGTAGTAGTAGTAGTAGTAGTAGTAGTAGTAGTAGTAGTAGTAGTAGTAGTAGTAGTAGTAGTAGTTGTTGTAGTAGTAGTAGTGGGGATAGTCATAGTAATAACAATAATAATAACAATACTTACCATAATAACTGTTATTATTGTAATTATTAATTTTAGTTATTGTTATTATATATTGTGATTTTTGTTATTATTGGTTTTGGGGTAAAATAATTTAAATACTCTAAAATTTGAAGATGTTTGATGTAAGCTGTAATACCCGAAATTAATATAAGAGGATTAATAGTACTACTCATACCAATAGAGGTGCATCTCCTTTTAAGGAAGCTCATTACCTAAGAACTCCAAAGTTAAGCGTGCTTGCTCGGGAGTAGTTTTGGGATGGGTGACCCCCTGAGAAGTTTCTCAGGGCGCGCATGAGTGAGGACAAAGTGTGCGGTAAAGGCTCGTGGTGGTTTGTGAGGACAGTACTAGAGATCCAGAGTAACTACCCCGGGTCCTACAGGGCGGGGTGTTACATAAGCACCCCAGAATTTCATATATAATATATTTATACGTTGAACTTTATAGAAAAAATAATATTAGTACCACAAACTTGGTTTTGTTCTTTTTTAAGTAAATTTATGTCACTTTCACTACACATATATAAAAGTTTACGCATGCTAAACATTATGCTAAACACCATAAGTTTACATTTTTTGAATAAAAAATACATAGTTGTGGTGCTAATTTATATGAAATTTAGGGTATATATATTGCATATGTAAATTTGGGGTGCTTACCTCACTCTCTTCAAAGTTTGAGATATTTAAATTATTTTCCTATTATTATTAGTATTAGTATTATTATTATATTATCATTATTATTATTACCACCACCATCATCATCATCATCATCATCATCATCATTATTATTATTATTATTATAATTATTATTATTATTGCTATCACTACTATGTATTACTCCGTATATAATAACGATTATTATTATAAGTACGCTTAAATTTAAGTTTG